>APFE031258877.1:42400-61812 GCA_000404065.3 Pinus taeda
TCCATGAAAATGCATCTTTCTTCAATAATGTTGTTAGAGGTGCTGCTATTCTTCCATAATTCTTAACAAACTTGCAATAATACCCTATCAACCCGAGAAATCCTCACAGATGATTTATGGATGTGGGGATTTTCCATTCCTTAATGGCTTTAATTTTGCTAGGGTCTACCTTAACTCTTTCATGAGATAAAATATGACCCAGATATTCCACCTCTTGGACTCCAAAGAAACATTTGGATCTTTTTGCATATAATGGTTTCTCCTCCAATAGTTGTAGCACCCTGTCAATATGTTCAACATGATCCTTCAAAGACTTGCTGTAGATTAATATATCATCAAAAAATACTAACACAAATTTTGTAAGGAATGGTTTGAAAATGGAATTCATCAAACCTTGAAATGTTGAAGGTGCATTGGTAAGGCCAAAAGGCATGACCAAAAATTCATAATGACCCTCATGAGTTCTAAATACTATTTTTGGAATGTCTTCAATCTTAATTCTGATTTGATGATATCCTGAACGAAGATCCAACTTGGTGAAGTAAATTGATCCATGCAATTCATCCAGTAATCCATCAATGACAGGAATGGGAAACTTATCTTTAATATTGAGCTTGTTGAGCTCGCTATAATCTGGACACATGTGCCATGATCCATCCTTCTTGTGCACCAATACTACTGGAGCATAGAAAGAAATTTGACTCAGTTGAATTATACCAGCCTCTAGCATTTCTGCAACCATACATTCAATTTCACTCTTTTGGGCATAGGGATATCTGTATGGCCTGATGTTTGGAGGAATAATTTCTAGAATCAAATGAATAGCATGATCATGATCACGAATAGGTGGGAGACCTTTGGGAGTCTCAAATAACTTGGAATGATTGTCCAAGACTTTTTGGAGATCTAGAGAAATAGACGGTTCCAATGTGGAAACATCTAGTGAACATAATTGTGCAATTACACCTCTTTGTTCCTTTTTTAGAAGCTTTGTCATACCATTAGAGCTGATTATCTTTCCCGGTTTCCCTGCAATACCCCCTTAATTCCACTTCCTTTCCTTCCACAAAAAATTTCATGAAAAGTTCTTGAAAATTAAAAACTATTGTACCCAGGGATTGTAGCCATTGACTCCTAGTACAACATTAGCACCTCCCATTGGAATGGAAAGCATTGGGCTAGTCAATACATATTCTCCCATGGATAGCTTGATATTATGGCACTTTCCAGAGCACTTTATGGTTCCTCCACTTACAACCGTCACTTGACACTCTGGTGCTAGATCTAGGAAGCAATTCAATTCTTTCGCTACCTTACCTCACAATGAATAAAATTGTGCGTACTTCCTGAATCAATCAAGACTATTACCTTTTTCTTCTTGATTTGTCCTTTTATCTTGATGGTTTGAGGAGTGGTAATTCCAGCAATGCATTACAAGATATGGTCGGATTCATTTCTTCTTTATCTAGGCTTTTTTCTGGAGTATATCCTCTTCCTTTGATCGTTCTTGCTCCTTTTCTTCTTCCTCTTCGCAATCTATGTAGAATAGTTTCTTCTCAGCACACTTATGACCTTTAGTGTATTTGCTATCACAATTGTAACAAAGCCCTTTTTCTCTTTTTTCTTCCAATTTTTGTGGTGTCAACCTTATAGGTTGTGGAAGGCTAGAGGTAACAACACTTCCATTTTTATAGTTGTGACTGGTATGCTTCCTGGTTGGCATAATTTTACTTTCCATTTTTCTTACTAACCTAAATGCCTTCTCTAATGAACTAGGTTCCCAAAGGTGAATATCATGTTGGATATTATCCTTTAAAGTCCCTATGAACACATCAATCCGATTCTCATAAAGAAAGTTGTGATGATTTCCCCAGGTCACCTATTTGGAATGTAATTCAAGAGTCTGAAAAAAGACCAACTTCCTCAGATCATATCTACCAAATATAGTACGAAAAGCTTTGAAATTTGGACCTGAGGTACAGTGTGATTTCATCTCAAATGGGTTTTTTTCGCTTCTAAAACGTCGCAGAAAAAAAGTTATAGCGAAAATTCCATGATGACCTATTTGGAGTAGTGAAACCCTAGAATCCAAAGCTTTGATACCAAATGTTATGAAAGCTCACAAAAGATAGAAAAGAGAGATCAACGCCTTATAGTTTAGCCTCTTCGAGGGGGAAACCTCCTTTACATTACACAAATGAACAATTCTTGGATGATTCAAATGAAAAAACCTCCTTTCTATATATAGGAGTCTAAGGAGTAAAAATATAGCCCAGCCGACCTAACAATAATAATATAAAGCCACAAAAATAATAATAGAGGGATTCTATGGGGCACAGTAATAAAAATATGGGGACAATAGGGGCACAACAATATTAATAAGGGATACAAATACAATAGCAATGGGGTAATCACTAGTATTATAGGGACCTAACACACCATGACTCCAACTTGTAAGTTTTAACCCTATATAATTAATCGATACAAACAAATTCTTAATAAATAAAAAACTACATTGGAAAATAAAAATTTACACACAAATTTTATATTGGAAACCCAAACACAAGAAAAGCAATAAGTTTATTCTTTCATTATGTTTAATATATAGTATTACAATAAAATCTATATCCCATAGCATACATGAACTTCCAATCTAGCCATAGTTCCATAATCAAAACTACTAAATTGTCATGTGTCATAAAATTTATTTCAACAATATTGTGGGTTGAAAATTAACAAAATGGATGAAAAAACCTAGCCAAAAAACCCCCCAAGTCCACCCTTTGTTCATGGTGGATATAAGTCATGCAAAGAATATAACGAACACCCAACACATCGAACTGTGGAACTAGAATCAAAAGACAAAGGATCAAGCATATGCTAAATAATCACAACAAAGGCTTACTAATGATAATGGCATTAGTGATTTGTTCTAATAGTCTAAAGGCCTTGCATATAGACAAGAAACATGCATGAATCAATGTAATATTGTTTAATAATAGAGTCATGGGATAACATATATAAGATAGTTGCATTGGTTGTAAGATAATACAAACAGTTATATTAAATAATAGTTTGTTTAATTGAAAAAGTGCCTTGGTTAATAACAAAGAAGGATTACCATATAAGAAGTGATATGAAAATGAGATCTTAGACTAATATTAAGGTATTATAGACTCATGTGCATGGATTTGCCTACATTACTTAGTGCAATTGATCGATAAGATTGTGAATAATATAGATAGTGAAGCAGTTAAAGAAACATAATAGAGAAACACACATAACACAAGAAGTTTAATATGGAGTTCACCCAAAACTCTTGGGCTATGTCTGGGCTACGTCTCGTGGTCCAGCCTTCAGTAGTGACCTCTCTATTGTGTCTTCAAGAGTAGAGTTTTACAAAATGTGAGCTCAAATTAAGTCTCAACACAAGAGGAACAAATAATAGGGGTTTGCTTGAATCCCTCAAGTCTTACTGAGTGCACAGACTCTCCCTCTCACTTTCTGTCTCAATCTTCTCTCTGTCTTAGCACAACTTACCTCTGTCTTCTGTGGCTTTTAAGCCAATCGGCACTGTCTGCTCGTTTCCTCTTCTGGGCTCTCTGGTTCACGGCCTCTGTCAGCTCAAATCCCCCTCTGAGAGTTAACAATCACTGATAAACACCTTTAGGGATGGTCGCCACCTGTTCTAGAATAGAAGAACCATCGATGCCTTTGAAATCCTTAGAATAGTAATTCTCTGTTCACACAGAGAAATACACTAAAACACAGGAAAATCCACTAATCTGCCATTTATCAGAACTGAAATATCATTAAATCCACCTTAGACTCCTATCGGGTCAACCTTTATATCGCTATCACATATCCACCATTGATCTGAGTGATCTTGATCCAACAGTGAAGATTCATTTCGGGCGGCTTATGCATACAGGGATTAAACGCCCGAAAAGAGTGGTTTTCTCCCTCCAATGCGTAGCCACGTGGTGACCATTGTATGGGATCAGGCGAAGCCCATCCAATACCACTTACTGCCTAAGGTCCGTCCGAAATCCAGCTCGTTTCGGAACTCAAAATATATATATCTGCATGCATAAACCCTTTCGGGTCCTTTTATCACTTTATTCGCATTTCCTTTGTTTTTCATTTATTTAACGAAATTGCAATTTTACATAGAAAAAGCCTTATTTCTGGATCTCAAAACATATCAAATACCATCCATAATCTTATTGGGTCTAGTTATCATGGTTTCATTTGTTATTGGCTTCGCTCCTTTGTATTGCTTCGATGCGATATTGCGATATCACAATCGCATATCGCATAGTCCCCGAGCCTTTGGTAAGTGATCCTTTGTATTGTGCCGATACGATATTGTGAGTTAACTTGGGCTGTCCATCTGCGCGCTTGATCGACAGTCCTCATTGGCTCACGTTGATCGTTGTCACAATAGTCATATGATGGCCTCCGATAACCTCCGCCTGCCTTCACCGATTGCAATATGTCAATCAAATCTAGACCATTGATCGGCCAGATCTAGTGGCTCCTATGCTTCACTCTCCAAGCCTCTGATAACTTTGTTTTTGGCCATTTCTTCATGTTTTTCTCTCCCGAGAGTGTTTTCCGCCTTTCGTAAGGTTTTTTTCCCTTATGCAATAGTTTTTTATTTTGAAGACTTAGAGGGTGTTTTGGATCCGTTTTGGATCATGCCTTCCCACTAAAAAAAGATTTTGAACCACCAAAAGTTGGTTTTTAAGCATCAATCAAGTGAGGATATAGCTTCTTCACTTGTCCAATCTCTATCCATCTTGAACTGCTTGGTTTTGAACCTTTGAGTCCAACTCTCAGGTACTCAACATCCCCTTTGCACGTAGTTCTCACCTTCCTATCCAGAACTGTATCTTCCTGCAACTCATTGAGATATTCAAGCAACAAATCATTAATAGAAGGCAACTAACTTTGCTCTTCAGGATCTTCAATCAATGAAGGTTCATATAGTCTCAAGTTCTCTGCATTAATGACTGAATAGATATGCATATAAGCTGGCAAATCAAGGCGAAAAGCATTTTCACCAATTTTCTCAAGTATCTTAAAAGGCCCATACCTTGTTGGCTTCAACTTCTTACCTTCACCTTGAATTCTTTCTTTGCTGATGTACAACTAGAATTGATCAGCAACTTGGAAGCTATGCTTAATTCGATGCTTGTCATGCCTTGGCTTATACTTGGCCTGGCTTCTTCCCAGTTGTTCTTACACTACCTAGTGAATTTCTTGGATCTGTTCAATGAACTTTGTTGCTTTGTCCACATCACTATGTCCATCAACTGCTATGTCTTTACTAAATACAAAATCCAAGGGATACTTTGGCGTAAAACCAAAACAAGTCTCAAAAGGAGATCTCTAGATAGAAGAGTGATTGACATGGTTGTAAGCATGTTGCACATAACACAAATTTTCATCCCAAAGCTTGGGATGCTTGCTGCAATAGCCTCTAAGCAACTGGATCACTGTCCTGTTGACCACCTCTATTTGACCATCTGTTTGTGCATGAAATATTGTGCTCTTCTTCAATCTAGTGTCCATCAACTCCCATAGACTCGACCAAAACTTCCCAACAAATCGGGAATCTCAATCAGATACAATGGAAGTGGGTAACCCAAAATGAACCTATACATGTTGAAAGAACAACTTTGTTGTTTTTTTAGTTGTAATCTATTTGTTACAAGGTATTAAAATACTCATTTTGTTGAACCTATCCACAATAACATATAAATAATCATGACCTTTTCTAGATTTTGGTGGTCCCCCAACAAAGTCCATGGAAACACTTTCCCAAGCACAAGAAGGAACTGGAAGTGGAGTGTACAAGTCTAATTTTCTATTACTGGGCTTGCTTGTAGCACACATGGTACACCCTTTTATATATCTAGAAACTGTTTCAAGCATTCTTGGCCAATAATAGAACCTCTGCAACTGTGCAACTATTTTACTTACACCAAAATGACCTGATATTAGAGAAGTATTTGCCTCTCGGATTATGTTAACTCTTTCAGTTTGAAGAATGCATAACTTTCCCAAATTATATAAGAGTTGTTCCTTAACATGATAATCTAATTCTTATACTTGTTTGCCCTGACTTAAAGTTGCATATACATCTTTAAAATCTAGATCTTGAGCATATTGTTCAATGTAGCTTTCATGCAATACTAAGTTATGCTTAAGTATAATATATGCATTTATGATTGGTCTTGATAACATATCTGCAACTTTATTGTGTATGCCCTTCTTATATCTGATGACAAGATGAAACTGTTGTATAAAACCCATCCACCTACACTGTCTTGATTGTTGCAATTTAGTTTGTGAGTGCAAATATTGAAGTGGTTGATGATCTGCATGTATAATTGTTTCTTTTCCCATTAGGTAATGTTTCCACTTTTTCACACTCTGTACTAATGCATACAATTATTTATCATATGTGGGATAATTAACTACTACAAAAGTAAATGTCTCAGAATGATAACATATGGGTTTACCATGTTGTATCAACATTGCTCCCATGGCATAGTCACTCGCATCTGTTTCAATCTTAAATGGTCTTTGAAGATGTGGCAATGCTAGTACTGGTGTTGTACTAATTTTTTCTTTCAAGGTGTCGAAGGCTTTCTGCTATTTACCTCCCCACTGAAACACCTTGTTCAATCCTGTTAAAGCATGTAAGGTAGTTGCAATCAAGGAAACATTAGTAATAAACTTTCTCTAATGTTGTGTTGCTCCTAGGAAACTCCTAACTTCTGGAGTAGATTTGGGTTTAGGCCAGTTCACAATGACTTCAACCTTAGAGGGATGTATCTTCAATTCACCACCCCCTACAATATGACCCAGATAATTTAAAGATGTTTTTCCAAATTCACATTTTGATAATTTCACATAGATATTTTCTCTTTTCAAAACATCTAGAGTCTGCTTTACATGCTTCAAATGTTCTTCCCATGTTTTATTGAAAACAAGAATGTCATCTAAATATACAATTACAAAATCATCAATAAAAGGTCAGAGTACATCATTCATAACTCTCATGAAAGTGGCAGGAGCATTGGTTAAGCCAAAAGGCATAACCAGCCATTCATACATCCCTTGCTTTGTTTTGAAAGCAGTCTTCCATGCATCTTGTTCTGCAACTCTGACCTGATGATACCCACTACGCAAGTCCAACTTGGAAAAGTAAACAAATTCTTTCAGCTGATCTAATAGATCATCAATGCGAGGAAGAGGATAACAATTCTTGATCGTTATTTTATTCAGTTCTCTGTAATCAATGCACATCCTCGACGAACCATCTTTCTTTCTCACCAACACGATTGGAGATCTGCAAGGTGATGTGCTTGGCCTTATGAACCCTTTATTGAGCATCTCCTGTACCTACTTCTTGATCTCTACATTCTCTAAAGCAGATAACCTATACATTCCGATGTTAGGCAATGGAGCATCTTGCTACAAATGACTATCATGTACTATTTCTCTTTTGGGTGGTAGAGCTTTAGGTTTTTGAAATAGGATATCATATTCTGAAACAACTTTATCTAAATCAACTTTTTGTTTAGCATCACAACCTTCAAATACATTGGTTTTATCAGGGTTCTTTTCCTTTACAAACATTAGTAAAAATTGCTTGCATGAATTTACAATTATTTTCATCTGCCGTGAGTTTATGAGAGTGTAGTTATTTTTGAGCTGATGAGCTCTTACAATATATTCTATTCCATCTTTTGTGAGTTGATACTTATTTTCAGCTCTATAGAAAATGGCTTTTCTATCATACAAGTAAGGACTTCCTAAAACAATACCACATATATCCAAGGGAACTATATCTAACTCAACCTCATCTACAAATGTTAACCCAATAGCAAACCTAAGTTTACACTGTCTAGTCACTTGTAGCTTTGCTTTATCACATACCCAACATAATGGATATGGCTTCTTGTGAGGTGTTGTTAGTAAGCCCACCTTCTTTACAATTGTTTCAGAAATCAAGTTTACTTGTGAACCACTATCAAATAAAGTATCAACCTTTTGGTGCTTGGAAATAACTCTAATATGAAAAAGCTCATGTCTTTTGCCCTCATTATCATCATTATCAATAGATTGTGCAGAATTATTTGTATATGCTTCAAAATTTTTACCTTCTATACCTGTGGCTGTGACTGTTGTTTCATCACCTGAGTTTGACCCCAAGTCTTTCTGAATAGCAGCAACAGTCTTCTTCCTCTTACCACTGAACGTCTTAGGTTTCGGCTACAAATGTAAAGACTAGTAGTGTTCATCATCGTGTCCATCCTTCTTGCAGTCAGTGCATGAAGGTTTGCCTTTTTGTACAGCGTTTTCCTTCCTCTCCTTCCATTTCTGCTTCGTCTTTTCCTTGTTTTTGCTTGCAAATGGTATTGATGATCCCCCAATCTCTGGGTTCACATTCTTGCCTCTAGCCTCTAGATGTGTAGCCTGAACTGATACATAACCTAGGCTAGTGGGGTTAAACATGAGAATGGTGTGCCTCAAATAGCTATGCAAACCGCCTATATACTTCAGCAAAGTTTCAGGTGAGTCTAGAGAAATGCCTAGAATTAAAGCTCTTTTTCTAAATTCCTGGGTATAGCTTTGTACACTTTGGCCCTTTAATTGGTGAAGATTTCACCAACTGATCATTCCTTGCTGCATATAAGCTAGTGGATAGAATTGCTTTTTAATGGCAGAAACAAATTCATTTCAGGTAGAAAGAATTTTACCATGTCTCTTCAGATCAACTTCTATCTTGCCTTCCCACCACACTAGGGCAGTTCCTCCAAGTTGAAGGCTAGACAGTTGAACCTTTCTCCTCTTTGAATCAATGTTTTGCACCTTGCAATATACATCAATCTATCTAATCTAGTTATCTAGCTTTTCCGTATTTAATTCTCCATCATAGATTGGCAAATCAAATTTCACATCTAATTTAAACACAAATGTTTTTTTCTTTTTCTTTTCAGAACTAGGAGATGAGGATGATGGAGGTGATGGTGGAGGAGATGATGGAGGAAGCTTTTCCCCTTTCCCTTTTCCCTATGGGGCATCTAGAGAAGGTTCTTCTGCTCCTTTGTCTTGTTTGGAGGTTGAAGTACTTTCACCTCTACCTTTCCTAAATTCTCGATACATCTCTTCCACCATGGCTCTGATGGTCATGAAAAGTGTCCATGAACTAAGATTTTGATTCTAATAAGGTTTGTTCTGTCATTCTCCTCCTAGGATAGACTCTTCCAATTTCTGGATTAGCCTCAACAAGTTCTCCTTCTCCTAGTTTGAGCTTTGACCTAGTTAGCATTCAACAATATAGCACAAGCTTGTCTAACCTTAGAAAACCTAAAGCTTTGATACCACTTGATTTGAAAATGAGATCTTAGACTAATATTAAGGTATTACAGACTCATTTGCATGGATTTTCCTACATTACTTAGTGCAACAAATCAATAAGATTGTGAATAATATAAACAGTGAAGCAGTTAAAGAAACATAATAGAGAAACACACATAACACAGTAAGTTTAATATGGAGTTCACCCAAAACTCTTGAGCTATGTCTTGTGGTCTAGCCTTTAGTGGTGACCTCACTATTATGTCTTCAAGAGCGGAGTTTTACAAAATGTGAGCTCAATTTGAGTCTCAACACCATAGGAACAAATAATAGGGGTTTGCTTGAATCCCTCAAGTCTTACTGAGTACACAGACTCTCCCTCTCGCTTTCTGTCTCTGTATTCTCTCTGTCTTAGCACTGTTTGCCTCTGTCTTCTGTCTTTTGTGGCTTTTAAGCCAATTGGTGTTGTCTATTGATTTCCTCTTCTAGGCTCTCTAGCTCCCATCATCTGTCTACTCAAATCCCCCTCTGAGCGTTAAAAATCATTGCTAAACGCCTTCAGGGATGGTGGCCACCTGTTCTGTAACGGAAGACCATCGACACCTTTGAAATCATCAGAATAGTCATTCTCTGTTGACACAGAGAAATACATTAAAACACGGGAAAATCTGCCAATCTATCGTTTATCAGACCTGAAATATCATTAAATCCGCCCTAGACTCCTATCAGGTCTGCCTTTATATTGCTATCTCATATCCACCATTGATCTGAGTGACCTTGACCCAACGGTGGAGATTCATTTCTGGCAGCTTATGCGTACGGGGTTTAACCACCCAAAAAGGGAGGTTTTCTCTCTCCGGTGCCTAGCCACGTGGCAGCCAGTGTATGGGATTGGGCGGAGCCTATCCAATACCACGTACCACCTAAGGCCCACCCGAAATCTTGCTCATTTCGGAACTCAAAATATATATATTTGCATTCATAAACCCTTTCGGGTCCTTTTATCACTTTATTTGCATTTCCTTTGTTTTGCGTTTAATTAACGAAAATGCTATTTTACATAGAAAAAGCCCTTTTTCCGAATCTCAAAGTATATCAAATATCATCCATAATCTTATCGGGTCAAGCTATTGTGATCACATTTGTTATCAGCCCCACTCCTTTGTATTGCTCCGATGCGATATTGCGATATTGCAATTGCACATCGCATAGTCGTCGGACCTTTGGTAAGCAATCCCTTGTATTTTGCCAACGTGATATTGCGAGTTGACTTGGGTCGTCGATCTATGATCGACGATCCTCATTGGCTCGCGCTGATCGTTGTCACAATAGTCATATGATGACCTCTGATAACCTCTGCTTGCCTCCTTCTATTGCGATATGTCGATCGGATCTAGACCATTGATCAACCAGATTTGATGGCTCTTATGCATCGCTGTCTAAGCCTCTGATAACTCTATTTTTGTCCATTTCTTCATGTTTTTCTCTCCCGATAGTGTTTTCTTCCTTTTGTAAGGTTTTTTCCTTATGCAATAGTTTTTTATTTTGAAGACTTAGAGGGTGTTTTGGATCCATTTTGGATCAAGAAGTGTGCCACTTGCCTCCTACTTGTTTATTTTTGTTGTGAGGTGAAACCCCTAAGGCTAGGGTTGGTAGCCCTGATATAGAAAAGAAGGACAATTAACAAATAACACTCACAATATCATATAGCTTGTATAAAATTTACTAATAAATGAATGAGGACTCATAGATGGGTCCTATATTTGATGTCAATCTATAGGTTATAAACACTTATTCTTGCTCTAGAGATGCATAGCTCCAACACAAGCAAGGAAACATAGAGAAAAACATCAACTCCAATGTATGAAAATATATATGACAAGTTAGTCCATACACAATTCAATCACATATTCATAATAATATTGGATGTAGTAAGTAATCACCTTGTCTCAAATCTCCTTGGAAAATAAACTTCGTTCGCAATGTGGAAAGCACTGATAAAATTGTTCGAGAATAATAGTGACCACAGGATGCTGACACTCAAGGATAAACTTTGAAATATCAAGATGCAGAAGAATGACACTATTTCACAGCATATGAGCAAGTTCACACAATGGCATGATGAACTTGGCAGGCTCAGTGTTAATGTACCTCAAGAAGACTTGGTAAGCCTAGCCCTTCTGGGCCTTCCCTAGAGTTGGCATAGCTATCACGATTCGGTGAATGGGAGGGAGAAACTACTGAACTGGGATCGCTTATGGTCTGATTTGGTATAGGAGGAAATAAGGCAAAATACTAGAGATGGGACTTCATCCAAGGGTGAGGATGAAGAAAAAATTGCACTGGTTGGAAAGCAAAAGAAGGGAAACGGGAAGAAATCTCAATCCAAACCAGACTACAACCATGGAGGTAAGAATAAATATTTTCCCAAAATTAAATGCTTCCATTTTCATGAATTCATGCACTATGCCACGAAGTGTCGACACAAAAAGGAAAGAAAGAAGACTTTAAGAAGAGCAGCAAGTGAAGCCTTGGCTTCATAGTTCAAGCTCAACTTTACCTTATCTCATGCATGGCCATCAAAGTGATTGGGAGCATGTGGTACTTTGATTCAGGTGCATAGTTCCACTAAAAAGGTTTAGAGACTTGTTAATTGGCCTGGAATAAAATACTTGCATATGCACATCAAGGTGTGGGACAACGTAAGGTATAACACAACCGAGATTGGTAAATTCAACTTTTAGAGGGAGTTAGGCTCCCCTCTCAGGCTCAAGGATGTCATTTTTTGTTCTGGGCCTAAAGAAAAATCTCATCTCTATTGTCGTTTTGGAAGACCATGGTTATGATGTGATATTCAACAAAGGAAAGGTAGTTCTAAGATATATAGCCACAAGAAAGGTGAAGCAGATCAGGATTCGTGTGAAGAACGTGTATAAGCTAGATGTGGAAGACTGTCATGCATTAAGGACAAAGGCAGAGAAGGTGTAGAGCTACAATGTAGGTAAAATTTGGCATAGAAGACTTGGCTACTTGCATTATGGCTTCGTGAATATTATGTAGCAGATAACCATAGGCATCCCCAAAGGAGCACATGAGCAATGAGATGTATGCAAAGGATGTACTTTGGGGAAGTACAAAAAATCCATATTCCATGGTTAGGATAAAAAAGGGAATGTAATCCTTGAAAGGATCCACTATGATGTTTTTGGACCTTTATCAATAACCTCCACTACCAAACACAAATATTTTGTCATTTTTATTGATGACTTCTCAGGGAAGTATTGGAACTTTTTCATGCAGAATAAAGATGAGACATTCTCCATGTTCTTAGAATTCAAGGCATTGGTTAAGAAAGAAACTCACAAGAAGGTGAAGGTTGTTAGGAGCGATAATGGAGGTGAGTACGTGTCAAATGAATTTAAATTTGTTTGGGAAAAAGTAGGCATTTGATGAAAGCTGACAACACCCCACAACTCACAACAGAATGGGTTGTCTAAGAGAAAGAACCATAGCATTATGGGAGTAGCAAGGGCGGCGTTGCATGACCATGGCCTAACTCTACATTTGTTGGCTAAGGCATGCAACACAACAATCTATTTGTGGAATTAGAGTCCTCACCAAATTCGTGGCATGATCAGTAGAGGAGGATTTCTCAGGGAGAAAGTCGTATGTGTCAAACTTTAGGATTTTGAGAGCCTCTATTTATTGCCATGTCTCGAAAGAATCAAGGAAGAAGCTAAATTTGGCAACATAATTCAAGGTATTTATGGGTTACACATAAACTCCCCATGATTGTTGTGTGTACTTGTCATCCCTTAGAATGACAATTATGCGAAGGGATGTAAAATTGGATGAGGAGAAAGCGATGTGGTGATTTCTTGAGAAGGAGCTTAAGATCCCACCAAAAGAGGAGCTTTTAGCTCCAAAGGAGGAACCTTAGGAAGTTGCACAGGGGCTTCATTAGGGGAGAAATACCATACCACGTGGGTTCATATTGGGGGATATATATTGAGGAAAAAATGACATAATATATTGAGAGATATATAGTGGTTAAAGGGTTTTTATATTAGCAGGTATAGAAAATGGAGCTCAAATTTAATGGAAAAATATAAAGTGGTATAAAAAATGTTAATGAAAAAATGGATACCTAAAATATCTAGTGAAAGTAGGGGTTTTTTAAATTAGGAAGGTGTATTAGGTTCACATTGGTAGGGGGTTAAATAATGTTATTTTTAGAGATATTTTCCAATATGTTATCAAATTAGGGGTATTGTTTAGTGTGCCATGAACACACATGATATGTCAGAGGTCCATTGAGTGAATACCCCATGGGAAGTTGTGGAGCAGCCAAAAATTGAGAACCAGAGAGTGGAGATAGCCACTCAAGTAGAACCATCTATAAAAGGCAAGAAAATAACTAGGGAAGTTGAGAGACTTATGCATAATGCGAGGGAGAATGTGGGTGATCCTCCAAACCAACGTATGTAGAGAAGGTCATTTGATCGGTACACTAAATACATGGCTCTAATGAATGATCTTATAAAGAATGAGCTATCCTTTTTTGAGGAATCAGTAGAGAAACCTGTATGGGTTGATGCAATGGTGGAGGAATACAAATCCATTGTAAAGAACAATGCTTAGGAAGTGGTCCCAAGACAAATAAATAAATTAGTTGTGGGTTGACGATGGATCTTTAAGGTTAAGTAGGTAGAAAATGGAAGCATAGAGAAGTATAAGACCAAATTTTTGGAAAAGGGGTATTCACAAGTTAAAGGAATTGACTATCAGATCTAAGTACAAGAAATATGAGATCAAAACTAAGAATATTATTTTTGATTCGTTAAGAGATTATTTGATTATTTATATTTCAATGTTGAAGATGTACAAGGGAATATATGATAAGTTGGTTGGGATATACGAATTCAACATCTTGAATGATATTTTATCCTTGAAGAATCAACTCAAGGACATCAACATGAACAAGGGGTAGACTATTCAGTCATACTTCATGAGGATATCCCAAATCAAGGATTAATTATTGTCTATCATAAAATTTACTTGAGATAGAGAGTTGCTACTAATTGCACTTGGAGGTCTTCGTTCGATTTGGGAGACATTTACTACAACCATTAGAAAAAATGATAAGTTTCCTTCATTTGATGAGCTCATTGGAAAGTACACTCAAGAAGAAACTAGGATGATTTTTAGACTAAAAATTCAAAATCATGAAGAAGGAGAACCCTTTGCAGTTGTTGTTCAATATAGGAGGAAGAAATTAAAAGGAGGAAAATCAAAATCAAGAAAGCAAGGTCATGGATTCAAGAAAAGTAATGAAGGATTAAGGAATAATAATACAAGATTTGGGAAGGACACATCCAACATCAAATGCTACAATTGTTATAAGTATGGTCACTATGCTCAAGATTGTCCAAAAGGAAGGAGGAACAAGTGAAGAGGAAAAAGAGGAGACCCTCGAGCTCACAAAGAAGGACACCATCCTCTCAAAAGAGATCAAGAAATTTATGGTATGAAAATAATGTAGTTGTTACTCATTTTGAATACCATCTTATTTCTTCTCTTTCTAGTTCCTCTCCCCCATATTCATTTTATCGCTGGTTAGTAGATAGTGGGGCTTCAAGACACTTCATTGGTTATCATGAATTCCTTTCAAACCTAGCTCAGAGGGAGACAAACTTGAAGATCATTCTTAGGTACAATTTGACTTATCCTATGAATGGGTTTGGCTCTGTCTCAGTTCATTCGTATTAGGGTCAAACTATACATCTACATTATTTTATATATGTAATGAGATTGAAAAAGAATCTCGTGTTTATATCTTCCCCGGAGGACAAATAAATCAAGGTTTTTTTTATAAATGGAAAGGTTCTTAATTGGCCTATGGAAGCTCGCTTGAGTGATTCCTTCACTTTGGGATCAAGGATTCAACGCCTTTATAAATTCAATGGAAGACCAATTTGAGCATTTTTCCATGACAATAATCATCACTGTGACTTGTGGCAACAAATATTTTCTCACCTTCACTATGATTCCTTGCCTAAGGTAAGGAATATGATTTCTGGTATGCACGAGGTTCAAGAAAATAATGATGGAGTTTCTCTAGGATTTTAAAGTGGAAATAAGACAAGGGGATCATTTCCTTCTAGCAGAAGAAGGAAAAATGGGATACTTGAACTATTACATTATGATCTATGTGGAATCATGTGGGTATCATCTCATGGTGGCTACCTATACTATATAATCTTTGCAGACGATTTTTCTTATAAGACATGGATATTATTCTTGAAGCACAAATACCAAGCCTTTCATATGTTCAAAGACTTCAAGGCCCTGATAGAGAATCAAAATGGAAAGAGGACAAAAGTATTTAGGTATAGTAATGGAAGAGAAATCATTTCAAATGAGTTCATTGACTTTTGTAAGAAAGAAGGAATCAAGAAGGATATCATCGCACCTTACAACCCTGAGAAAAATGGAGTAGTTGAAAGAAATAATAGGATAATCATGGAAGCTACCCAAGCCATGTTGCATGATCAAAATTTGTTGACATTATTATGGGGTGACGCTACTAACATAGTGGTCTATGTTCAAAACATGACTCCTCATCAAGCCTTGGGTGACAGGACTTCTGAATAATTTTTCATAGGTGTAAAGCCTGATGTTGGAAATTTGAGGATCTTTGATTGCCCCTTCTACTTTCATGTGCCAAAGGACAAGATATACAAGATGGAAGCTTCCAGAAAGAAAGGTATGTTTATTAGTTATTGTGAAAATTGTAAAGCTTATAGAATATATGCACCTATTTAAAGAAATATAGAGTTTAGCAAGGATGCGACATTTGATGAAGATGTTTGCCTTGAGAAAGCACGGGACACTCCGCCCCCTACCAATGTTGAGAGGAATGATGATGCCATGGATATTCTAGATGGCCCTTTTATGCTTGGCCCTGATTTTCATATTTCTAATTATCCCATGGAACCTATGGATATCACCAATAAAGTTAAAAATACTTTTCAAATATATATCTTGGCAAAATTAAATCCTGTCAACGCGGGTGGCTGTGATTCACAGAGAAAAGTATACGGTGAACATAGGTCGGAAGTAACATACATTTTGGCAAAATCAAAGTCCGAATCAATGGACGTTGTGAATCACAGAGAAAAAGGAGGATAATGTGGAGATGCATCCCACGGCAATCAAAATCAAAATCAAAATCGATGTCGAGGAAATAAAGATAAGGTAAACGTATGTCACAAGTATTGCAAACTCAAAATCCGAGTCATGGGTGGCTGTGATTCACAAAGTTAAAATCGTAGTCAACACAGGCTGCGATACACATGGAAATGGCTATAAATGGACAAAGTAGAAGTTACAAGAAAGAGAATCGGAAAGTTCCCCTTGCCGTATGGCACATGGAATCGCAGTTGTTGGCGTACCTCGGAATGAATTCATTGCTAAATAAGGAATGAAAAATATTAATATTATTAAGTAAACCATGATTGGTTTTCTTTATTAAATATTATAGTAGCTTTATAATAGTTGATTAGATACTAAACTTTATTATTAATTGATAGTTTAAAATTTAAAATTGTTAATAAAGTTTCAAAGTACCAGACTACCTCAGCAACCAGATTTGCAGATAAGCCTTTCGACTCACTGATTGTTTTGTATTTTGGAGGGATTTCATCTTCATTAATGTTGTAGAGCGTTGCTGAACCAACCAAATTATCGAACATGTTCTCATTTGTATTGTGAAGTTATTTAGTGGAACCATGTTTATTTTAACATTGTTATTGAATGGTTATTTGATGTGAAACAGGGTTTGTTTTAATAGTGTTCATGTTTTATAGTTATATTATAGATTATTGGAAAGTAAAAGAAGAGACTATAGTGAAGTGAAGAATAATGATAATATTAAAAATATTATTATTTTCAAGGATAAATTGAAGAGAGATAGAGGGAAAAAGGAAATTAAGATATTATAAGGAGGTGATCAACTTTACTCTTGGAAACTAGAATTATATTTCTACCTTGACTAGTTCTAACAAGAAAATGAACATTGCTAAGATAAGAACTAATTCTCGTGAGCTTCATAGTGAAATTGAGCGTTTGTCTATAGTCGAGACACCTTGAACTAAAGAGCTTGTCATCATTATGATACTAAGGAGGTCGAAGAAGAAAATCACTCTCTTCGATTGGGTAACTCTTACTCACATCTACTCTAATTTTCAAAATATTTTCCACACTACCAACCGACTTGACTTACAACGGTGATCTAGGAACATTTCTCTCCTTTCTTTTTAATTATAGGACTAAAATGTTAAAGAATCTCAATTAATCTCTTACATTCTTAAAATATGATAGACCTTATTCAACTTAATGGAAGTTAATCACAATTATCATCATCATCACTTTTTATTAAATTTAATATATTACTTTAAAACAAAGTGTAATATTTTTATTAAATGTAACATTTAAATTTAAATATATTTAATTAAATTTATATTAATTAACTAAATTCTAATTTTATTATTATTATTATTATTGACGATAAAAATAATTAATATATAAGTTAAACATATATATATTTTTAAAAACCATGCAACATGATTCTTTACTATGTAAATTTGCCCTCACTTGATCATGGAGACTATTAATCTATAAATAGGATTTGTTACAATATCATGGGCCAACACCATGTCTTATCAATACTACATACCCAAAAAATCATAACACATTTAACACCACACTTTTTCATATGACATTTTTTTCTCAACTAAAGAATTTTATTAAAAGGTAAAAAAAAAGCATAGATACTTTGAAAATAAATCCCAACCTTTGATTTGTGCATACTACTAAGAATATTCTATGGAGATAAAATCCCTACCATCAATGTAATAATTATTGACAATTAAATTAAAATTCTTGAAACTCTATTCTCAAACAGACATTCTTATGAATATAAATATTTATTAGGTGGATGGTAGAGATTTGGCGTTCACAAAATATTCTAGAATATTCATAGTAGTATACACAATTCAAAGGTTGAGATTCATCACTAAAATAGTTATACTCGTTTAATTAAATTGATTAATTTAAAGAAATGTCATATGAACAAATGTTATATAAAGTGAACTATGGTTTTTTTTAGGCATGTGGCATTGATAAGCCATAATATTGGTCCATCATATTGTATTAAAGTATATTTATAGATTAAGAATTTTCAAAGTAAAATGGGTGTAAATCTCCTAGTTAAGAATATTGTTCCATATTTTTTAACTTTATATATGTTAACTTATATTATAATTATTTCTATAATTATTAATAATAATAATTTAAAATAAACCATAATTTAATTAGCTTTTTATAATGTTTTTTAATTTTAGCTATATATATTATAAAAAATGTAGTTGATACTTATTATAGATTAATAATTTAAATATTTTTTAGATAAATATAAATATAATTTATAATTCAAATTATTACCTATTTTACATTAAAAAACTTAAATATTAATAAACTAATAAATATAATTCACATTCAATCATTTTCAAAGTAATTTCCTAGTGGCAAATTAAATAGAGGTTCATGAAAAAACATTTTTGAAAGGACCTTGTTTGGTGGAAATCGAAATTTAAAATACAATCCGGAGCAAACGGGTTCAGGTTCGAACATTTTTTGAAGTACCTACTTAGTTGGAATTTGACTATTAAATACCATACATATATACTGTGGACCAAAGTATTGCATTTATGGAAGGCCCTCTGGGTTTGGAACTTACGTTTTACCGAAAGCTTTCGAAATGCCAGTTTAAGTTTATTATAATTGGTTTTAAATATTTATGATTTATTTAAATAATTATAAATAATTAGTATATAAAACTCTTTTTTGGTAATTGAATTGTGATTTTAATATAAAATTTAAATTTAATATTTATTTTAATAAATTAGATAAATTTGAAAGGTAGATAATAACTTTAATGGTTTAATAGTGGATGGGATTTGAAATTTAAAACT
>APFE031258880.1:0-50528 GCA_000404065.3 Pinus taeda
TTTACCATACCTCTTTTATAAATATGGTATTTGGCCCATCAGATTCACTTAAATAAAACCTATTCTTGAAAATTAGGGTGAATGGAAGGTTGTAACTCCTAATTTCAAGGGCTAAATTTACCTTTATTACCCTCTCCCTTAAAATAAAGTGGGCTATTTGAGGCGATTTGTAAAAATGTACTATGATACAAAATATTCGCCCACTAAAAATTTAAAACCCCTTAATTTCGCCTAAGGGGAACATACGCCCCTAAAATTTTCCATGACGATGAAGTTGTTGGGTTGCGCATGTTGAGTATATTTGAGAGCCCAGTTTGAAAATGCATGAAACGTGGTTCACATGGAGGTGTTGAAGGTGTTGAGTTTCATAGAAAATAATGTGTAGAGAAGTTGGGGGCCTTCTATCCAGAAAATCAGAACATGAAGTAGATTTCTCCAAAGTCTAAGAGTGTTGGGTGAGGCTCGTTGGTCGTGGTTGCTTCCAACAAATGGGAGTTCTTAGAGTCGTGAGAGAAGAGTCTAAGAGTGTTGGGTGAGGCTCGTTGGTCGTGGTTGCTTCCAACAAATGGGGGTTCTTAGAGTCGTGAGAGAAGAGTCTTTCTATCTAGTGTTGCTAGCAAACTATCATAGTAGTCGATTCTTCTAGCTAGTGGGTGCTATCTCTTCCATGTACAAATTTTTTTTATCACTTAATAAAATATTTGAGCAGTAGAAGTAACACATGGTCTTTTTCCCTGGAGAGGGTTTTCCACCAGAAACATTTGTGTTCCCTTATGTGCATGGTTTATTGTTGATTCTTTGTGGTGTTTTACTTTGTTGTTGTAATGGTTATACATGCTTTAATTATGTTTTAATGATTGGATCACTAATCAGTGGTTGTTTTGGTAAATTAAAATGAAATAAATCCTAGCACTAGTAATTCACCCCCCTCTTAGTAGTGAGCTAAATTCCAACAATTTGTATTAGAGCGAGGTTATCTCAATGGAGCTTGATCACTCGATGGTATATCATTGGATTATGGCAAAGAACAAGACGAAACAATATCAGAAGAAGAAGAGTTGCAAACAAGCTAAGAATCTTGCAAAACCCGGGGAACTTATTATGCTGCTAAAAGGTATGGAAAACAATATTTTTAGTCATTAAAATTTCCCTTTCCAGTCTAGTGATGATGATTTTGGGGTTATTGAAGAATTTGATAATCAATGTTTTGAAGTTGATTCCTTAAAATATGAGGAAGGTTTCTTTCCAATGCAGGAGTCTGAGGATGAAGAACTTAAGAGGTTAGTGACTCTTGAAGCTGAAAACAAAGCTAAAGCAAGGCTGATAGAAAAGTGTGTTTGAAAATAAAGATTTGAAGAAATTGCTTTGGATTCTTGAGGAAAGATATTTTGTTCTCAAAGAATAAAATTCTGATCTAAAAAACCAGTTGAAAAAGACAAGGAAGGCTGAAGAAGAGATTGAAAACCAGCTTAAGTATCAGTCATCTACTGTAAGAAATTAGAAGCAAAATTAGAAGAAAGCATATCCAATCTACAGAGAGAAAAATAAGGCAATAGTTGGAGAGCCTAAAGAAGAAACCTCCAACGTTAATGAAGGAAACTCGCTTCAAAATCAAGAGCGCAGAATGTGCAAAAGAAACATATGAGAAATGCAAGGTGTTTTTGGGCACATTTCAACCAATTGCACTAACAAAAAGACAAAAAAAATTAAGCAAAACAAGGAGAATTATCAAGCAGTCAGTCAAGGGAAAAAAAGCCTCAGCAGTCTCTGGGTACAAAATTTCTTTTATGGGTATTGTTATTTATGTAATGGTGATGGACATAAATCTGTTAACAGTAGAATGGCACCAGAAGTAGAAAGAAGACTGGTCAAATATATGGTGATGGACATAAATCTGTTAACAGTAGAATGGCACCAGAAGTAGAAAGAAGACTGGTCAAATATTTGAGCCCTTTCTGCCATATCTTGGACATATTAGATGTTTTATTTGTGATAACTTAGGCCATAAGGCCAAAAACTATAAGCTGTTTATGGCTATCATGGAGCCTAGATGAAAGAAGAAAGATCCTGGTGCAAGTATCTCTCGCATGTGTCAAAGCAACTTGCATGTGAAATTCGAGAGAATTTCGAAAAGAAAGGAGCAAAAAGATAACTGAGGCCAGCCCGGTCTCAGGGGGAGCATGAGCAAATAAGTGTACAAATTCAGGGAGCTCCTCCAAGAAAAAAAAGGGGCCTCATCAGATTCTATAGCGTTTGATTTGGGTAGTTCAATCACATTGCCTCACGTTTTTCCTACAAAAACATATATTGATCTTCATTACTGCAACAAACAAGAAATCAATTCTTAGCTTTTGAAAGGTGTATGGAATAAAAGTAAAGTGATATAAAAGAAAAATGCAGCATAAGTAAAAAAAAATATATAAAAGGAGGATAAGGAATGCGGCAGAACTGAAGTTGTAGAGGTCATTGTTTTTCTGGCCTGAGTGCATACATAATGGATCTGGTCATTAGTTCTGATTTTGTCCTCTCAATCTTGTAAAAATAATTGATTAAAGAAAATCTACTGTAAAAAGTATAAATAAATGGAACTTTCAGGAGTGCGACTTGGAGAAAATGTGACTTATTGTGCGCATAAAATGAGTAACTCACAATTGTAAGGAATTGTTAAGGGCATTGATTCGAATATGACTTTACTTCTTAAGTGGAGATGCATTTAATTTTTGAATGCCAAGTTAGTGGCCTGAGATTTGGGCGGTGGATCTAGGCAAATCAATATGGGAAGAATATATGTGTGCATGCATAGAAATTACAATGAGCTCAAACCAAGGAAATTACCCATGGTAAAATAGTGCATTAAAGGTAAAAGTGGTGGTCTGATCATTTCAAATATAATACATTTTATATTCTTTATAGTGTCGAATCGCATTCTAGAAGGCATGTACAAAGGCAACTTATTTGATATGCGAGATCTGGTCCAAGCATTAACCAACGCTACAATATCATGGATTTGGTTTTGAAATGCATTAAATACTTAATAGTCAAAGAGATTGATATGGTCCAAAATTTGTTGCCTGACGTGGTCATTGTTGTGCATTATGATTAGGTCCAACGTAAACACATCGCTTGAACTAGTAGATAAATCGTATGAAATTTTAATTGAAGACTAATTTGGCACTAATGCAATGATGGAAAAAATATAGTTTGATTCTGATTAGACTATGTGTAGTTTTGCCTTAGATAAAGAAGAAGCGTGGACAAGTTCATTACTTGAGTTGTCGAGGATAGCTCCAATTCATCTTCTCGACCACAGTGACAATAAGGTTATAGGTTTGAATTTGTTTTCGTAGATGGCATGTCTGTTTATTTAGTAGTGCCACAATGGAGATGGAGAATAATAGTGTGCGAAAAGTGTTGATCCATAAGAAATTGTCTCACTGGAGGAAAATATTATCCTCTGCGCTACAGTGGCACATGGTGGGGAGGTGAATTTTATTGTTTAGGGCAGCCAAATAGTGTCGCAGTTTGTGGTTGTGTTGTTGCAAAATGATGTCGTGAAAGTACTTGTTGCACGTGTGCCCAAAGATATGAACGTACTTTGCTATTTTCTTGGATCGATTTATATTGTTATATATGGTATGTGTTTCAATGAAGATTAAATTTTGGTAGCTCGATTTAATGATCGATCAAAATAAGAGGATGGAATGTGCATGATAGAGTGATTGTTGTCAAAGGCGTATGGTGTGAAGTAAAATGAGCATGAACAAATTGACAGGAGATACAAGTACTAATGGCAAGGTCTAGATGGGTTAGACGGGATGCACATGCCTCAAGAGATTCAAACATATGATTAGAACTCTAACAATCAGCCAGGAAGGATAAGTTACTCCCTTCCAGCCATTGGTCAAGGGAAATTCTCAATTAATTAAAGTCTCAGATATTTCCTATTTGAAAGCTTAGATAGCAGCCATGGCGGCGTCTGTTCCCAAGGTTGGTGTGAAATTGGGTATTTTTCAATTGATTGGGCGGTCGCTCACACAAAATATCGATTTCTACAAATAGGCCAAAGTGCAGAAGGTCGGATCGTATGTTGAGGAACTTGTTCAAACCGCAAAAAGTATTGCATCTCTTGGTCTTGGTATTCTTGCCATAGATGATTCCAATACCACTTGTGGGAAGAAATTTATTGACCATTTGCGCAAGAAGAATATTATGTCTGCAATCAAAGTTCACAAAGGTTAGTTCCATTCCGAGAATCAAACGAGATTATGAGATGACAAGTGACTAACATGTACGGCGATTGCAGATTCCGGAATATTGAGGGCACAGTGAATTTTCACCATGTCCGTAGGATTCCCGAATATTCCGGGAATCTGCAATTGATTTAAGCTCACTGAACATGTACAAGCAAGTTTCGAGGAAAATAAAGTGAATTGGTTTTAAAATTATCCTTTCATTGGTTGTTTAGCAGTCTGGAGACATTCCAAATAAGTTGGCATGTTTGGCTTTGAATCAACCTGGAAACCTCGATGTGAACTTCTAGTAATACATTGAGGGCACATTGAGGGCGCAGTAAATTTTTACTCATGTCGGTAGGATTTCGAATATTTTGGGAATCTGCAATTGACTTAAGCTTATCTATTTAAGCTCACGGAACATGTACAAGCAAGTTTCGAAGAAAATAAAATGAATTGGTTTTAAAATTATCCTTTGATCAGTTGTTTAGCCGTCTGGAGACATTCCAAATAATTTGGCATGTTTGGCTTTGAATCAACCTGGAAACCTCAGTGTTCTTTCTTGAGAAAGATGTGAACTTCTAGCAATACAATGAGTAATCAATGTCAGAAGAAGGAAGCCTGCCGCATACCTAATTCTCATCTACCTTATACCTCGGGAAAATTATTAATGGAATGTGATATCAAATTTTTCTACTATGGTCTGGCACAATGATTGTAGTTGAATAAAATGGTCGATAATAGTGGCATTGTATATAGGATTTGTAAAGGATAGAATAAATATCCTATTCTCCATTCGAATGAGAGAGTGATCAATGCATTGTTTGAGCCAGCGAATGAGTTGGTCATACGCATATCAGTCAAATTGTATAGCTTGTGCATTGTGAAGAGAGTCATAAGAAGAGGAAGGAAATGGATCATCATCTTCCCTCAAACGAGAATTACTATGATGTTTCTTTCCATTCTTTCCCGTTCAACCTCAGTGCATTCACATATTAACTTTCTTTATACACTATGTTATTCAGCATGAAACATATTTTGTCAATATTCCGCAATCCAGTTGAACGAACGTGCATGTGGATCTAGTGAAGAATAATTTTTGATGCATCATGAGTGTGCTCCATGGAAATTGCTAAAATCGATGTGCATAGTAAGGCATAGTGCTTTGATTAGAGTCTCCAACACAGCATACAATTTCCAATTTATTGCCTCTATATTTTTATGACTAACATTATGGTTTGCAAGGAATGTTGTTTCCTATATAGGATCTATGCTACTCTCACAAATGTATTGATTTCAAAGCATTCTAATTGTATATGTGAGGTTTTTAAGTTTTAATATGAGAGAGGGTTGAGTGGTTGTAATAAGCATGCATATAAGAGTTTTGATGCAGCGATGTATGGGTTGGGATGTTATTGTCATAGTCCAATATTTCATAATGAAGCCCGGTAAAAGTGAGTGTTGTCATATTCATCCATATATCTCATCTATAAGGCCTTATAATAATTGTACAAAATTTTATGGTTATGTCACAAAAAGTCATTGGTTGAATAGGTAGGGTCCATAAAGTCATTGATGTATGATTGTAACAGCCATATATGAGTTCATGTATGTCCTATGTATCACTCATGTTGTACGGAGTTAATCTTTTGGTTGATGTGGTGTAGCCTTTAGCAAGAAGGCATTCTTTGCAAGATGATGATGATGCTCACAGGGAGTATGCCTAGTATTTTTTTACTACTTAGATGTTGTTGCTTGATGGATATGGATGATAATGATTGTTGCTTTGTATGTTATTGTTGATGGTTATATCTATGATGTTTTTACTTTGGATGAGAATGATGTTGACATAGATGGAGTTGCTAGTTATTTTTGTTGTTGCTGCCTTAGGAGATAGAGAGTTTATGTCGTTGTTGTTGATGGTCATTGTATGCTTGACAGTGTGGTTGGTTAGACAGAGTTGTTGTTTTTGTTTGTTACTATTGTTGTTGGGTGTTGGTGATTTATTTTTGTTGCCATGACATGGAAAGTGGAATTTCTTCTAGAAAAGAAATGTTATGGCCATATTGTTGTTTTGGCTCTTGTCATCATACATATGCTATTACCATGATTTGATGAGGAGAATATGGTAGAGTTTGATGTTGTTCATATTATATTGATGTTGTTGATGGTTATGCTATGATGTTAGGATGTTGATAGAGAGAGTGTTTCTACCCACACTATGTCATTACTTCTGGAAATGATTTGTTGCTACTACCATGATATGGAGACTTTATTGTTGTTGCTCAAGAGATAGAGAGAGAGAGAGAGATCATTTTATAGACTTATTGTTGCTACTGCATGTTGTATGTTTCTATGAGGAGTGTGAGAGTTGTATTGTGATCAGATCTAGCTCGTGCCAAATGGAAATTATTGACGATCAGTAAAATGATGATGTCATTGATGCGTTTTAACCCTTTTTCATTAATGTCAAAGGGGGAGTGCATGCAGAGATCAGTTTCAGTGGTCAATGTCAGTTAGATAATTCAGTTGGAGCTGTCATCAATGCCAAAGGGGGGGTTGTTGGCATTGATGTTCTGTTGCAGTGATTGATGATTTCCATTCATGTCAACCTGGGCATGTATTGTAGATGATTGTGTTGTGGGTGGCTTGAGTGTGTATGAGTGTGATAGATTTGTTGAAAGCATGGCTTATGACATATTTTCTTATGTGCAGATCTTATGGTTGTGTAGATGGTTGCTATGGAAGATGATTGGGTTACAAGGATTATCACAAATGTGTTGATAGTTGTACGTGTGTTGAAGAAGTATGTCAAGTTGTGGAAGAAGGTTGGCAGAGGTTTTGTGTTAAGGTTTTTTTTTCTCCATAGTCTGCCACAACCGCATGGAGTCAGTCATGTGCATGCAATTGTAGGCCCTTAACCGCATTGATGCAATCTTATGGGTGTAGTTGCAGCCGAGTTTTCCATGTTTTGTGCTTATGTTTGCATATTTAAGTATGAGTCATACATTACCTTGGTCTTTCCCTTGGTATTGCATTACCATTGTATTTGCATGAGGTATTCTGGCTTGCATAGTGTTTTCCCTTGGTATTGGTTTATGTGTGGAGCAAGTTGACACGTTGTATTGGTATTACCTTAATACAAGTGGTCTTGGTATTGGTATTACCATGTACAAGTATCTTTGGTATTGAGCATTACCATGCTTCTAGTATGTGTATGGAGTAGGTTGGCACATGGTATTGGTATTACTTTGGTACAGGTAGTCTTGGTTTTGGTATTACCATGGTACAGATGCCCTTGGTATTGGCATAACCATGGTATTTTCATGTGGTATTAGTTTGGAGATTGTTGAGGATAATTTTCCATATACTTTTGTGTGAGTATTGAGTTGTGGGATTGATGGAGTGAGAGTGTGAGAGTGTGCTACAATGTTTTTTCTATCATATTGCATATTTGTAGTGGTGTTGAGTAGAGTGTATCTATTAGCTTATCATTTTCAGATTCAAAACATTAAGGTTATTGGGTTTCTCATGTTGAGCAAATTTGAGAGCCCAGTTTGAAAATGCATGAAATGTGGTTCACATGGAGATGTTGAATGTGTTGAGGCTTCATAGCAGACAATGTGCAGAGAAGGTGGGGGCCTTCTAGTCGGCAAATCATAATGGGAAGTAGATTTCTCCAGAGTACAGTAGTGTTGGGCAAGGCTTGTTGGTCATGGTGGCTTCCAGCGAATGAGTGTTTGTAGAGTCATGAGAGAAGAGCCTTTCTATCTGGTTTTTCTAGCAGACTATCATAGTAGTCGAGTCTTATATCTAATGGGTGTTATCTCTTCCATGTACAAATTTGTTTATCACTTAATAAAAGATTCGAGCAATAGCAGCAGTGGGTGATTTTTTTCCATGGAGGGGGTTTTCCACAAGAAACATTTGTGTTCCTTTATGTGCATGGTTTATTGTTGATTCTTCATGAATTTTTCCTTTGTTGTTGTAACAGTTCTATATGATTTAATTATTTTTTTATGATTGGCTCACTAATCATTGGTATTTTAGTAAAAAGAATTAAAATTAAATAAATCTTAACTCTACTTATTCACCCCCCTTGTCAGTAGTGAGCTCAATTCCAACAAAGGAAAGTGTATGTCCCCCTAGTTGAGAGGGAGCTTGAAGAGAAGTAAATGAAGTGATGAAAATTCCATGAGGATGTTTGAAATTGGAGACTATACTAATGGTTATTCATGATTGAACAAGACTTGGATATTTTTGGAAGAAGTGTTGAGGTTGAGTTTGGTGCTCCTGGAAAAGTTGAAGAAGTAAAGGTTCGGACTAGATGTGTTTGATATGAGGATGATCTAAGAAGCATTAGAGTGATTAAGGACCCCAATGGTTTGTGCTAAATTTCTATAGTGAAATTTTATTACTAATTGGGGTTGTGTTTATGCAGATATCTACATAAGAAGATTGAATGTTTGGAGAATGCTTGGATTGGTGGATATGTCTAGCTTAGTTGATAAGGACAGATGAAGCATCTTGGGGCAACAAGATTATTGGGAGGACATTTTTCCAACCTTTGATGATGTCTAGATCATGAAGTAGGTAGGGTGGCATTGGTCTTGGAGCTCGGACCTTGGATACGCACCTAGATCCCTGGGTTGGTGTTAGAGCTAAAGCGTGATGGTACCTCAAGAGGCTAAAGCTTGGAACACACCTTAGTCCTACCCGATAAGATATCCTAGTTAGATATCTAATCTGTAGCACTCTGTGTGTTGTAACTCTTTATAGAGCATATCATTTTGAGATATTCCATGTACCTCTATATATATGTAAATATGAATACCTCCCTAGTTAAGAGGGAATGTTGAAGAATGTAACTAGTATTAGTCTTCATAGTTGTATTTGTCAAAATAAAAATTTATTGTAAAAGAAAAATATTTGTAAAGCATAGGTTTCATGCTCTTTCTAGGTTATAGCCTCCATTGAAGGCTTCTAGGTTTTTTCAAGTTTCAAGAGAATCATTGTCATATTTATTAGACCCTTCTTGGGATTTTGTATCATGTGAGGTAATTTATTTTTTAGTCAAAGTAGTCATTTTGTCCCTCCTCACCAAGTTAGCCATGCCTTGGAGAATTTGGCCCTATTGGAGGCAATTTGACCCATGGAAGCAGCATAAATATAGGTAGCTTGAATAACTTGGAAGCAAACTCACATAAGTTTCATCTACAAAGAGAAAGAGGACGAAAAAGACAGTGAAGTGCATGAGGAGACCTAATCCAAGAAAGAAGGAAAATAAAAGTTTTTGGGAATCTCTCTCACATGTGCTAAGTTTGCTAGGGTTTCTAGACTAAATGGGGGCCAAAATTTCTGAATTGATTGTAGGTCAAACATTCTAAAGCTGGGGGGCGAAATTTTGAAGTCGGGGGTCAAATCTTGGATTGAAGATGCATTTGAGGAAGCTGACACTTGGAAACTTTGGCTGAGATCATGTACTTGAAGGAAGCGTTGACTTTGTGATTGGAGGAGGTCTTTGTTTAAGTCTAAAGGGTCTTGGATTGTCTCATCTTGATTTGAATCTACTAGTGGAAGAGTTTGACTGGGTTTTCCCCTTCATATGGGCTTTAGCCCTAGTTGAGTATTTATATATGGTATCCTTGATCTTCATGTTTTATTTTGATGATTTCTTGATAAGAATAAGATAAAATAATAACATAAATAAAGTTAATAATAATACAAGAATATCACAAGTAATTTTCAACATAAGAAAATCTTTCTGCCTTTCTAATTTTCTAACATGTTGTTCAGGTACGCTTGCGATCTCATGTGTGCAAGTAAACAACAAGTGGGAGAATGTTGGGTATGTGTTATATTATTTGCATGACTATCCCCATGGATTTTATGTTATTTGAGGTGCAGCGGGGGATCACAGGGGGGTGGAATCCCCCCTGTATAAGGTTTCAAGGGTAGTTCTCTTGGGAAAAAAATGGTTGGTTTTCACATCTATTTTTAGCAATTTTTAACACGGGTAAGAATTTTTGTGGTGCATGGTGATTTTTCCCATGGTTTTGTTTTTCAGCTAAGTGACTATAGTTTTATTATAATCCATGGTAAATGGATTGGAAATTTATGCATGTCATTATATATATATCTATATATATATTATATATATATATATTATATATATATAATATATATAATATATTATATATAGTATTTTGATACTATAAAGAAGAATATATATTAAAAAATATTGTTGGTTTTCTCCATTCGGTTTCCAAGATGAAATCTCTATGTTAATATGTGTGTTCTCCATTATGTATTTTCTATTTTAATAAGAATCTATTTTCAACAATTAATTATACATGCTTAAAAACTATGGTAAGGGGATTGGGAAAAAATCTAACTTTTCTAAATTTAAGTTATGCCTTGTTTTCTTGATCTAGTAGTTGAGCTACCAACTGCTAGTAGTTATGAGAAAATGGACGAAAGGGTATTGTGTTGTCCCAAAGCATGGTTTACATACCCACTTTAATGTCTTCCAAGAGTTAACTCACAACCCAAGGCAGGACCCCTAAACTTTGAAAATGTTGAGAGAGAGAGAGAAATGGAGACACACACAGAGGCTAGAAAATAGAATGAGAGTAAGAATTAAGAGAGATTGCATACCAAAAATAACTAGTGAACTATGAATTTAGTGAAAAAAATCAATCCTGGTAGGTGTGCAAAACAATGTGACTCTGAGTATGAGGTTATTGGAATTCCTTCGAAGTCATATAAAATTGGTGTGGAAGTGAGTTTTAAAGTAAATTAGATGAGAGATCAATAAGAATCCTCCATATCAAGTTCATAGGGCCAGAATAATTTATAAATACTTTTTCCATTTGAGGCAAGTAAGGTACTAAAGAAGATAAGTGCTAAGGGGCTATTGGATGAATCAAGTGCTCTCTTTGGTGTTGTGTAGGCCTTGGGCGGCCATATTTTTTTGTGTACAAGGCCCCAACTCAGTGTTCAAGAGAAAATATTGGATCCCCCTTTAAATCATATGTACGAAACAAATAGGATTTCATGTTGGTAACTTGAAATAAGACCTTGAATAAACCTAGGTGAAGATTTCTTTAAGGTATTGGATTTGGCTCAGAGGTGGCCAACTGTATGAAAGACTATAGTGTAGTTTTGCCAAACTTTGAGCAGAGAGTGGCTCACCCTTCTTCGATTTTAGGTTGGTTGGAGAGTGTATCGAATTAGATGTTTATATTATTTATTATCCATCTCAATGCTTTCAAATTGGAAAAATTGGAGGAATTGACTTGTTGAGTCATTCTTATTGACAGTCTCAATTTGGAATATTAGGGGAGAACAAATTCAGGATGAATTTTGAAGCCTTCAATGGCCACTTTTTTTATTCCAAACTTACTATAAATATACCATAATATACACAACATTTCCTTTCCAATAGTGTAAGAATCACCTCAATTACAACATGTATCATAAAGTTATGCCTCACAAAATTTGACCTATCGTGATTAACCATGATATTTTGAGAGGATGCCACATCAACCCCATTTACCCTTGGAAAAGAGACTAGCCTTATTGGGATGATGAAGAATATGTTTAAAAATGTTTCATTGATGTCAAATCAGAGAGGGAGACCCTTTAGTGTATACCAAGGTAGGAGCCAGTTGGGCATAGATAGAAGCAAAAGGGGAAACTTTTGATAAGACATGAAACCCTGGAACATGTAAAACCTCAAATTTTCCTAAATGTAGGAGCACAATTACAAACATCAAAATTGTCTCAAATAAGGAGAATGAGGTTGAAACCTAAAAACTTGATGAAAACACCAAATTTTGAATCACATCAAATTGCCCTAAAATCATATGATTATTGGTCCTTCGTCATTAGTTAATGTATAGAAAAATCATCATAAAGTGACATTATGTATACCAGATGGACTAGCATATCGACACTTTTACAAAGCAATAACAATTAGATTCACTCAATATCTAATATGTGTTGAATCTCTTGGTCATGGAATCCCTAGGTGCAGTGTCTAAGCATTAAGCACCCTCAAAACCTTAACATATCAACATTTTACAAAGGTACAACATCATGGATCATTTGATATCCAATATGGTAGTATCCCCTAGTAAATCCCTTAGTCATGAGGCACTGAGGTATAACACATGAGGGATCAGAGCCCTCAACATATAACCATTTCGAATATTTGGAGAAGCACGTGGAGCTTTGTTTCTCTAATCATCAGGTATAGCTCATCCCTCAGTCATGGGACTAGGTCACATGGGTGATAAAGTGTATCATTTGAGAGCTCATATCCCCTATAATATTAACACACCATTGTTATAGCCAAAAAGTGCAAATATCAAGATTTTCCTAATAGCTTATATATTGGCTCTTGGTTATGCTCATCATCCCAAGGAGCACAAGTCTAGTGCCAAGGGATTATATCCATCAACATGTTGGCACTTTGGAAGGTATTGGGTGTGAACTCATAAAAGGTCTTTCGTATCTGATATTTCAACCATACATAAGACCCCGTTATCAACATTTGGTCACAGGTGTGTCGTGGTATAGCTCCTAGAGCTAAAGGGCTATGAAAAGGTAATTTTGATAGGTGTTTCCAATGTTAAAGTTTTTATGATTTGCAATTCCCTTGGTCACAATATGAGTGGAATTGAATGATAATAGTGAAATTTGAGGTTCAGGTATCATCCACTGGGTATTTGGTATCCCAATATGAAATAAGTCTTGATGATGCTATTTGGGCACATGGTTAAACACTAAGCCTTATGTGCCAAAAACTTAGAATGGTTGGATTGAAGGGAGTTGTAAGGTATGTTAAATGATTGGCATAGCACTTAGACATCAACATAAGCACCTTGGGTGAATAAGGTTAAGCATAAGGGAGCTTTAAGAAAAAGAAAAGTGCTCACATATTGCTTTGTCATAAAAACAAGCACTATATATATTGTTCAAATATGGCAACAAGAGTATTCTAATTTAATTTGTCCTTGAGTTAAATTGTTAATTAAAATCGAATTTATTCTTAACAGCTACTTGGAAATAATTAATTTATTTATTTAAAATTAATTAGTTGGAGAAATTCAAGTTAGAAGTCTTTCTGAAGTCATGCAAGAGTTATCCCTTAAATTAAGGAGATAAGATTGAGTTATATTTGAGTTGTAATTAGTTAACTTAGTTTACTGAGTTAAGTCCAGTTAAATTAGTTCCAACCCGTTTGAGGAACTAATAGTGAGTTAACAATCAGTTGATGCATTAATGCACTCAACTAGTGCTACTCTAGTTAACTGAAGATTCCCTCATTAGAAACTCATGCATGTCTATTCTGAGAAAGACCCAGTTGAGATTAATGTTGAAGGACAATGTAATATCAGTTGCATGTGCTTTCTCATGGAGAAAACTCATGCATGCAGTCAAGGATTCATCCTTGAGGATTGTGCAGTTTGGAAGGTTTGTTTTTTCCACTTGGTAAGAGGAAAATAATCCACAAGGAACAACGCAAGGAAATAGGAGCTTGGAGAGTAGAGAGGAAGGCTGGAGAGAAGCCAAGATTGCTTGTGAGCATCTATGAGGATTGTACTGAGAGCTGGCTAGCTGTGAGAGCTAAGGCTTTGTATAATTCCTATGTATTTCCACCATGTACAATAATACAATAGTGTGGGGTTTTTATCTGAGACTTTCCCCAAAGTATTTTCATGTGTATTGTTCCATTGATTCTTCTTCTTCTTGTTATATTGTTCAACTCGTTCTTTAAGCTTCCGCAAATTGATAGTAGAAGTAGGTTATAATATTCTGCTTTGATTTATATTGCATTATCGGTTTAACCTATCACAGATTTTCTACATGGTATCAGATTTGTGAACAGTATACTGAGAAGAGAATTTGAAGTTTGAAGTTCAGGGTTGTAGGTGCAAATTGAATTCATATCATACTTCAAGGTTGGCCAATGGTGTTCTATGGCTTGAGACTTGAGTATGCCTTGGAAGGTAGCTCGAATTACAAAGTATGGAAAGATAAAATGGAGGCTGTATTAGAAGACAATGGCTTGAAGGAATTCATTGATCAAGAAATCCCAAAGCCAATGTCAACTAATGCACAAGAGTTGGCTGAGTGGAAGAAGTGTGTGGCGAAGGCGAGATGGATCATTCTTGAGGGAGTTCGAGACCATATTGTCTCGAGTCTCCATGGGAAGGATACTCCATTTTCAATGTGGAAGACATTGAAGGACCTCTACTAGAACAATAGTGACTAGAGGAAATTGGCGCTCAAGGATAAGCTTCGAGGATTTTACTGAGAGCTGGCTAGTTGTGAGAGCTAAGGCTTTATATAATTCTTATGTATTTCCACCATGTATGATAATACAATAGTGTGGGGTTTTTATCTGAGACTTTCCCCAAAGTATTTTCATGTGTATTGTGCCATTGATTCTTCTTATTCTAGTTATATTGTTCATCTCGATCTTTAAACTTCCACAAATTGATAGTAGAGGTAGGTTATAGTATTATGCTTTGATTTATATTGCATTATCGGGTTAACCTATCACAGATTTTCTACATTTACTATAAATCTAAATTTACTCTAAATCCCTTGTATATTTTCTCTAAAGTAACTGATTCTTTTATTTTAGCTCTAAATTCCAATATATAATATATAATTATATAATATATATATAATATAAAATATATATTATCGCCACATAACATGACAACAACTCCCCACAATCGTTATAGAGCGCCTCTAAGCATGACAAGATAAGTATATTTATGTAGTTGGTCTTTTCCTCTTGTTCTTTGGAAGATGTTCTATAAGTACCTACATGAAACACCCCTATCATGTAGTGTTTTTAAATATTTTTTATGATTATAAAATCTCCTTCCTATTGTTCTCTTCCCAGTATTAAAATAAGTATTTAACTTGCAAAGATGCAAAATTGGTGTTGTGTACTCTCTCCTATTTCCATTATTAAAATGGGTATTTAAATATTGTTGATGTAAAGTCAATATGTATAACTCTTTATTGGTAATTAATTAGAAACATTTACATACACAAAAAATGTATTAGCCGTATTAAAATTTACTCATTCAATAATTAATTTTAGAGTGCAAGTGTTCAATTTAATAAAATGGCATTTTTCATTCGTGATATTTGAAAATTTCAAAAGATAATTGTATTTAAGTATTATTATTCTTTTTTTAACACATAGGTCACATAAATAAGAGGATGGGGAATGCTAAGCAATTATGCATACTTAACTTACAACCAATTAACCATTGTGTGAGTAGCAAGGTTCACGTTTATAAATTTCCATGTTGGGATAAGGATCATGGTATATTGGGGCTACCATGTTGTCATGAACCAATCTTCATGGTAAATGTGTGATAGGAGGTGTAGGGATTTTATTGTCATTAAGTTATTTTAGGAAGCCACAAGATACTTGTATATGATTGTCACTATTGTTGTTTGTATTCACATACATGGAAGCCACACAAAGGAGGGTGGGGAAGATTGAGTAAGTCGACCAAGCCAGTTAAGTAAGCCTTCATTGCTCACCTCCCTAACCTATTACAATGGAGTATGTAAGCCTTTTAAAGGCTTTGTTACATGTAATCCATGCTCACAAAACCATATGCCCAGAACCACCATTGTTTAATTAAGCAATAATAGCTTTTTTACTAAGTAAATATTTACCTAACAACCCCCCCTTAAAACTTGACTTGGGGTTTCCCTTGGGAAAACTCGACCAAGCTAGCCAAGTGAGCATTCATCACTCACCTCCCTAGCTCATTACAATGATTTTTTCCCAAGTTTTTCAAAGGCTTTATTACATGCATTCCATGGGCACAAACCATGGGAAGCCAAAACCATGTGCCCAAAACCACCATTGTAGACAGGGTAACTTTGACTCTTTCATAGAGTCAAGTTTTAGCTGACAATTCCTACTTAAAACTTGAATTTGGGTTTCTCTTGACCAAATCTAGCCAAATAGGACAAGTGAACCAAATTGCTTACCTCCAAGCCCTACCCCCCTCAAAGTTTATATCGAAGGTATAACCTGGCATGCCCCCTATCACCTAGGTATGACTCCAGACTTTACTAGTAATTTCCCAAGGGTATGCATGCCTTACCAGGTCTTACATCAATATGCCCATTTACATGTAATAAAAATTTCAACTCCAATATAAAATAATAATTTGTTTTAATTATTGCTATGGCCGTCCACTCACGTGATGCTGTCCTCTTCAAGTCCTACTTCCATGCTTGTTCTCTATGTGAACTTGTGCACATCTGCCTCATATTTTATCTTACATTTCCATGTTTTTAAGCTTCATGCTCATTACTTGGGCCTCCTCCTCATGCAGTCTAGACGACAAGTCCTTCGACACAACACACAACAACACAAACCACACCACGAACCTGATCTATGCTCCATACATTTTGCGTTTCCATTGCTCAAGAATTCATTCTCATTTGATTCTTCCATTTAATTCACTTTCTTCTTATAGGCATACACATGTGCCTCTCTCACACTCACCATGCCAAATAAACTATTGGCAACAAAGGTGTCCCTCTAAAGTCCACACTTGGCTTTAATATATCCATTATATTCAAGTAGTCAAGCCATAAATAAACCTTTGGCTATAATACCATGTTCAAATTATCCAAGAGAAACTTAAATTAATTGAGAGAAATATTAGAACAACTAGCAACAAATCAATAAACATAAACACAATGTTTCATCATAGAAAACCCCAATTAAGGGAAATCCAATTATCAAAATTCTATTACTGTCCTTCGCAAAAACCTAACCAAGCATTGTCCTTGGCAAAAACCTGGCCAAGCTGGCCAAGTGAGCCTTCATCTCTCACCTCCATTGGCCCATTACAATAAACTCTTCCCAAGCCTTTTAAAAGGCTTCATTGCATGCATTCCAAGGGCACAAAACTATGGGAAACCAAAACCACCATTGTAGACTAGTAACTTTGACTTTTTTTTTTTTTTTTGCAGTAAGTGAAGCTTTACCTAACAAACACAAATGCCCTCGTGTATGTGCTAAGATCATTTATGATCCTATAGAGAGGTTTATATTTTACATTTTGTGGAAAAGTTGGTCTCATGGAGGTTAATGAAAAGTTGCACTTTACATGTTGCCTAAAACATCAAAGGGTGGGGTATGTCTTTTATTAAGAGTATATAGGTATGGATTAATGAGATTTTATATTCATTCTTTGTCTTTCAAAGAGAAATGATTTAAAGAGTATCATTGATTGATAAAATTTAAAAAATAAAAATAAAATATAAATGGTAACAAGAATATAAAGAAACTAAAAAAACTAGTATGGTTTGGTTTTTAGAATATAAAGAAACTAAAAAAACTAGTATGCTTTTTAGAATATAAATGCCTCATAAACACATAGTTACAATTAGGTTTCAAACTTAATTATTTTCTTGAGTTAAAAAAAATAAATACATATGAATATGATTTTCCATATTAACAATAATTATAAGATAGTAATGGGTGACAAAACATTTTATGTATCTAGATCTTCTTTATATAGAAGGAAACTTTAAGATAGAGTTGATGTGGTGATATTCTCCCTTAATCCAATGTTCAAATTGCTGACGATACTTGCCTTATACTCTTATCTTCCTCACCATTGTTATATTTACAACGCATTCTCCATTACAAATTTTACTTTGAATTAAATGAGATGACATTATTTAAGATTTGATATCACGTTAATGTATTAATTGTTACAAACAAAGGAGCTGGTTTCAACTTTAAATTTTTAAAATATAATCATTACTTTGATATCTCATTTCATACGTATCATAATGTTATATAATCTAACATGGGTGTTTTGTATCATAACTAGTATAGATCTATCTTAATTATGGATCTATTAAATGCCTAATGAGATTAAATCTCTCGAAATGCAAACTTTTTTGAGTGGAAAACTTGAGGGAAGATTTACATCTCTAGAGATTTGATCTCTCTAGGGGCTTGATACTTGATAGATCCACAATTAAGATAGATCTAGGTTGGTTTATAATATCTATACATTGTGACTTTTATATTATATATTATCACTATATTTTTATTTACCTCTCTGATGATTATAAAATTAAGAAAATGTCCTCTAATAATAATTCCATTTGATTTTTCTTTTCAATTTATCATTTTTTAATTTTAAATTATAATATGTGAATATTTTATTTCTTATTCATATATTTTATTTTAATATAAATCTACATAATATTTATTTTTTGAGTTGTCTTTAGTAGGACTTTTTGGAAGCTTTTATGGTGGGTTTTTCCGGTCTAATTTCTCTAAAATCTGTCAGGAATTTATTGAAATCACAAGTTTGATGGGTAACCTTGCATAATCTAAGTGCCTTGGAGTTTTTGAGGGTGCTGAATCCATATATACAGTCAAAAAATCATTTTAAATAACACAAATCAAGAATTCAACTCAAATTTTCTCTAAAATATGGCAGACATATATTGAAATCACAAGTTTGATGGGTAACCCCTGCATAATCTAAGTGCCCTAGGAGTTTCTGAGGGTGCTGAATCCCTATATACAGTCAAAAAATCATTTTAAATAACACAAATCAAGATTTCACCTCAAATTTTTCTGCCGAATTTGCCACCGGAAAGTCCAAAAAGTCGCACTAAAGACAACTCCTCTAATTTTTATAAATTAATACATCAAAATTTGTAAACTTAATATAATAGAATAATGTAGTAAAAGTAAAATAATGTGGCAAAGTGTTTATATTTTAAATTTGAATGGCTCTATCAATATGTATGAAATTGTTTGAAAACACTAATAACTTAAACAAAATAATTATAAAATCTTATTTACATTAATAATTAATTAAAAAAACTCTATTGAATATTATATTTAAATTTATAACTTTTAAATTTATAATTTTTTGTAAGTTAGAGTGCAACCAACTGAACAAGTAAATTAAAAAAACATATAAAAATATTTAACCTTCAATTTTCTTCACATATTGATAACATTAATCGTTATCATTTTGAATGTAAAGTATAGTAACTATTGTTTCAAAACTTGATTATGAGCTTAGAACCATGGTCCAAAAAAATTAAATAGTCATTATTTATGATGCATTGGTGAAGTCGATCTATCTTACTTTTGGGTAAAATGAAACAACACACACAAACTAAACCCAAAAAATCATCCCACGAATATACAAGGAATTGAACCCTAAATCCTATTCCAAATATGCCTAAACAATCTAAGAGAAAAAGTTTAAAATGAGAGTAAAAAACATGACAAAAAAGTGAAATAATGTGGTAAAAAGTTTATATTTTAAATTTCAATGGCTTTATTAATATATGTAAAATTCTTTGAAAACATTAATAATCTAAACATAATAATATTATAAAATATTTTTTTACATTAATATTTTTTTTTGCAAGATATAGTGAGGAACTGAGTCAATTACTTCGGATCTTCCAAGAGCACAAAGGAATCAAATCTCTTGAAAGGCAAACATTACATTACATTGAAATATTTTATTTATAATTCATGTTTTCTACATTACATTAATTGTTTTTATTATTAATATTTTCGAAATATTACATATCAAATTCATATTAAGCATTAAAAGAATTACAAATACCCCTCATACATTTAATTAGAAAACAAGTATTAATGGAATAAGAAGTCTCTCAATCTTTCTCTCTATAAATGTTTCTTGTTAAAATCTTTTACTCAACGGGAGTATTGAAATATTTTATTTATAACCTACCTTAAACTTTTCTTTGTTATTGATATTTTTAAAATCTTATATATCAACTCCATGTTAAAAATAAAATAAATTATATATCTCCCAAGTGAAAATATAGGTTGTTGTTATTGGTTTTTTTTGTTTAATATAAAATTATGCGAGTTAATATGGACATTGAAATATTTTACAAAATATTTTTTGTTATTAATATATTTTTGTTTTAAATATCACTATATAACTAAATATAGAATGAATTACACATTATGTAATACCAATAATACTATTTCCTATAATCTCCATATTAAATATTGAAGAAATTACATTTCTTCATCGTAGTAAAAAGTAAATTAATTTCTTTAATTATCTCCATATTAATTTAAATTACTTTATATCTATTTCATATAGAGAAAAATAAAAGTTTATATATATATATATATATATATTAGAGATTCATTATATTTCTAAATAAATATAGGGTACAAAAATAGCAGCTGGTCTGGCAGATTGGAAACCAGACCAGTTGCAGAAGAAGATTGTCTTGGTCACTTGATAATTAGTAGCAACAACCCTCACCGCTTCCTCCATGCATGTCTGTTTGCTGGACTTAGAGCCCTTAACATCCACTCGGCGCCTACCTCCCGCACTTCGGTCCTTACCCATTGCACACCTTAATACTTTGATTTCACTTATTGAAATTACTATCACAAACTCACAATCACACCACCTTTCAACGTTCTGCCTTAAGTTGAGAATACTCGCTCCCCAACTGTGATTTAAAGGTGACACTCATGACATGACTTGCCTCACCAAATTTTGAGTACTTTCCCTCTTCATTTTCGGTAACTCTGAGTTACTAGCGATGTTGTTGTTTGTTCGTGTGTGTCTGCGAGTATCCTCACTCTCATTCACCCCTCCGAGCGGTCGGTACATACTCATAAACACCATGAACCTTCTCTTCTACTCTGCCCCTCTTGGTGTCATACCTACCCACTCCTGTCGCTGCACTCTCGTATTAATGAGTTGACCCAAATGACGATCTATTACAGAGGAAATTCCCTCCTTCCTATCATCAACCATCATTCTATCCTTGTACTACAAACATGTACCCCCTCTTGTATCCTAATTAATCTCTACTTATTTGTCCATAATGAGGGTTTATTCATTCACATAACTAGGCGGGTCACTATCCTAATTCAGGTCCACCCCCTTTCTATCAGCCTGTCTTAATGATGTGGAGTGATATCGCTCCAACAACCTACAACATTCCTCCTTTAGCTAACCCTCTGACAACTCCTCCCACGCCATGTCAATTAGCGAATGGCCATTTTCTACCCCTTCATTTTCCACCTTGTTCACTAGCGCATTCGCTAACAGTCGAACTAAGATGAACTCCATGATTTTCAACACCTCTAGATGTTTCTGAATGTGTTGGATTAACTGGGATAGATGCCAGCTCCATTTTAATTTTCTTAACTATGCGCCACATTGTAACTTGCGTTCCTCTTGGATGGCTATTATGGAGTCACCTTCGATAATTACGTTCATTATTCCTGCCCAAATCATCATTTCCCACCCATGCTCCAGGGCCTGGAATTTTGTTGCATTGTTTAAAGCATGGCCCATGTTTATGAAATATACTCTGCTTATTTTTCCTGTCAAGTCCTAAAAGACTCCTCCAACCCTTGCCTTACCCGGGTTCCCTTTCGACAGCATGTCAAAGTTCAGCTTTAGAAAGTCTTCAGGGGGAGTTACCCAAACCGCGAAGCCTAACTGGATATGGTATTCTCTTGACCGATGACCCTACCCACTCAGGTATTTGAAAAAATTCAGAATTCGTGCTTCCTGTGGGGATGATTGTTCCTCTAAAAGTTGAGTTCCTATGCTAATTAGTATTTCCTTTAAATGATGCCTTACTCCTTCCACCAGGTTGTTTATAGGGAGCTTCCATCACAAAATATTCAGTGGTTGCATTCCTTCCAGAACGCCCAAAGGATGAAACCCAAAATTAAATTCCAGGTAAGGTTTACCACCTCATTTTCTGTATACTGCAACTGCCATTTCTTCATTGTTTCCTGTATACTCTCCCGGTTCCAGTCTGTTTGTTGAAATATGAAAGTCATCCAGTCTCATAGTACTCTCGTATAGCTGCAGGTGTTCAGTAGATGATTAAGAGTTTCTTCTACATTTTCACAGAGGCAACACCAAGAGGGACCTATAAATCCTCTCTTTAGGAGATTGTCCCAGGTTAGAACCTTTCGGTTTAAGATCAACCACATGAAAAGTTTAACTTTTTGCCAATGTGGTGCCATCCATAATTTTCTCCACGACGGTTCATTTGTACCAATGTCTTCCTTGCTGAGATAAGCTTTGGATTCCTTAATATTGAACTCCCCTCCTTCTTTTTGCCCCCATCTGAGTTGGTCTTGGTCATCATTAAACAAATTTCTTCTCTTGTTTAGTTTCTCCATTTTTTTTTTTAACAAGATCGGTTACTTATATATTATAAAAACTTCGAGGACCATGTCCTATTACATATGAGAGGGAAAACAGGGAGGGGGGGATCCAAAATGGGTGCGCAGACCCTTGATCCATGTTGATGAAAACGCGGAGAGCAGTTTGAAAGAGATAACGGCTATATTGCCAGACAAAAGAACCTACTAACAGACAAAATTTACAATGCATATATCCTAAGGTTGCTGTTGGTTAACTGAGTCATCAGGTTGAGCTTCTTTTCTTGCGCTGGCCCTTGTCGAGGCTTCTGCTTGCATGCTCTAAGTTAAAGTCTTGATGTGAGAGATTGCTTCCTCCATATAGTTGCATTTCTCCTTGAGGGCCTCAATCTCTGCTTTCTGCTTCTCCAATTTCTTCCTTTTGGACATGCTATCCGCTTGAAAGTCCTCCTTGAGTTCATTGAAGTGTTTGACGAATCTAGCAATCACAAAACAGTGGGATTTGCACAGGGTGCATTCACTATTAGTTATGACTTTCTCCAGAGGATTTGCTGCTGGCTCGCGGGCTTCCTGTTGATCAACCATTTTAGAGATTTGAGGGATTGTGGCTGGGCTAAGCTGTTGCTGAAAGGAGATACAGAGGGCGTAGAAGGTAGAGGGGAATAGAAGATACTGAGAGGGGGAGAGCTGGGTAATATTCCTGCTCGGAGGAGGGACAAAGAAGGCCACAAAACTGTTGGCTGCCTGGGGGAGGAGGAAGACTGAAGAGAAGGAACGCTGAGACAAGAAAACAAATAACTGATTAGCACTTAAAATAAACCAGAGATCGATAATGCCAGAGATTACCATGACAGAAGGAGGGCAGCCTCCACTCTCTGGCTGACTTGAAGTGGCCTCAGAAGCTATTCTGCTCCGGATGAAGACTGAATCACAACGCTTCACTGCACTGATCGACTTGTGAGGAGAGAATGGGGGGCTGCTGATTTTAAAGGGTAAAGAGGAGCTAGACAGAGGCTTCGGGCAGAGGAGATTTAAGGTAATGAAGTGACTGAGGGGCTTATCGAAGATTTTATTGCAGGTAAGTAAGATTTCGATGCAAAATCTGCTTGGCTAGAGCTTGGGATTGGTGGCGAGGATCATGTGTTGCCTGGGATGGTACCTGGTCGAGTTGACATAGGTAGTGTCATTTGTGTGGTTCGAAGAGTTGAAGATCTCGAAGGCGCAATCGATGAGATTTGCCAGGGGATTAGGGAGCTTAGGGACTGGCACATATTGGGGGGAATGATTGCTGATGTGGCCCAGGTTCTGAGGATTTGGAGTGGAGTGGGACAAGCTAAGGGATTGGTTTGTCATACATATTTTCGTTCTCTCTGACTTGGCCAGTTGACCTGCTGGTTGCACTGTTAGCTTGACAATCTGCTTCAGTATTGTTGGCTCTCAAGACATGTTTGAAGGTGGCACCCCTCATGTCGCTGATGTTGTCCGTGATCTGGGTCTTAAGATTGTTGAGAGCGATTTGCTTAAATTTGCCCCCTGTTACCATGGCTGTTATAAGAATAGCTGAGTCTCCCATAATGATTGGGTTTTGAATGTTTAGTCTCTTCAGAATTGAGGTACCTAATAAGAGGCTGTAAGCCTCGGCCTTGTTGTTGGTCATGTTACCCAGGCCCCATTCATAAGTGACCATAACTTTTCCATGGTGATCCTTTATAACTCCCCCTGCCCCTGCTTTCCCCGGGTTATTTTTTTGGAAGCTCCGTCGAACTGGAGGGTAGGCCTTTTTTGATCTAATATCCATTGAGTGACTTCCTCTTTGGTACCTCTGAGCTTCCACTCCTTTCTTTTCTGGTATAATTTGGAGGTAGTATGGTTTCTTTTGTCCAAGCTGAGACTGAATTTGCTAAACCATTCGGTCTCAATTTTGTGCCAGCTTTCTTGGTCTGGTTGGGACATGCCATTGGCACTTATAGTCTCTGAGATGAGCGCTGTTGTTTTTGCCAAGGTGATGGAGATGCTGGGTTTCCGATTGTTGAAAATGCATTTGTTTCGGGCGATCCAGATTTGCCAACAGAGAGTTGAGGGAATGCTATTCCACAATCGGATGATAAGATTCTTATTTTTCTTGGGGTAAGGGTAGCATTTTTCCCCGTTTTTTTGAAGAGAAGTGATCTGGTTGAAAGTTTCTATTCTACTTAGGGGGCTGATGATGAGCTTCCAACAGCTTTGAGCAAAGGGGCATTCAAGGAAAAGGTGTTGGCTGCTTTCTTCCTCAGCTCGACAAAGACAACAGATTGAGGGACCAAGAATGCCTCTTTTTTTGAGGTTTTCAGCCGTAAGGATCTTACCTTTGAGGAGAGTCCAATTGAAGAACTTTATCTTTGGAAGACATTCTGATTTCCAAACCACTTTGTGAAGGACCCAATTGTTGGTAGCCATGGCGTTCTGTAGAAGCTTGTAGCCGTCTTTGACTGTGTATGTCCCTCCATTGGGGTCCCAAACAAATCTGTCCTCTGTCATTTTGTTTGTAGGAGCTGAACCTGAGAGGGATATCTTGAGCTCAGTCCAAAGGTCCCTGAGGTTGTTTGGAGGGGAGAGGCGCTTCCAGTCCTGCCAGCTGTTATGATCCCAGAGGGAGATGTCATATAAGGAGTTCAAGTTTTTTGCTTCCATCCATGTTTGGAGAGGTTTGAGGTTTTGAATTAAGTTCCTTGGCCTTGCTCCCATGATTCTATCCGCCCAGATGTTTATCTCTCTTCCATTGCCCGACACACTGGATATATGATTTCTGAATTGAGGGAGGACTTTTTTAATGAGCTTCCAAATTGGAGTGCACTGCTTATCCACAATTGTTTCTGAGAGGATGTTAGAATTGGGGCCATTCAGATATTTCTTTTTGATGACCTCTGCCCACCATGAACCTTTCCCATTAAGAATTCTCCAAATTAGTTTGAACCCCATTGCCATGTTGGAGAGACTTGGAATTTTTATTCCTAAGCCTCCTTTTTCGAACGGGAGGGTGACTTGATCCCATTTGACAAGACTGAATTTTTTGGAGTCTTGCCTTCCTCCCTGCCATAGGAAGCTTCTTATGATTATTTCCATATGTTTATGCGTGCTTGCAGGAGCTAGGGTGACTGCGAACTGATAAATGGGGAGTGCAGAGAGGATGGCCTTGATGAGGGTAGTTCTACCAGCCAGATTGAGCCAAGTCATTCCCCAGCTCTGAAGTTTTCCTCGCAATTTTTCTATGTGCTTTACCCAGATTTCTGACTTAACAGTTTCTTTTGCTAGAGGCAGGCCCAAGTACATGAAGTAGCTCCATTTTCTTTGAACTGGAATGTCAAGGATCATGGAAATTCTTTGCATGATTTGCAAGGGAACATTCCAAGTGTATATCTTGCATTTTTTGTTGTTTAATTTTCCTTCGGAAGCTGTTAGGAAGGTGTCTAGCGTTTTCTTGAATCTTTTTGCCATCAAGCTTGAGGCTCCCACTATTAGGAGTGTGTCATCTGCGAAAAGCGAATGATTGATTCCTTTGGTCCCTCTTTCTATACTGATTCCTATGATTTCTTTTTGCTTTCGGAGTTTTTCCAGATGGATGCTCAGTGTTTCTGCCATGATGATGTATAAGAAGGGGGAGAGGGGGCAACCTTGTCTCAATCCCCTAGTACTTCTGAAATAGTTGCTTGGTCTGCCATTAATCAGAGGAGCTATCCAGGGATGAGTGATACACTCCATGATGATGCTGATAAAGTTATTGGATATCCCAAATTTTCTGAGGACTTCCTTCAAGAAGTAGTGGTTGACCCTGTCAAAGGCGTTTGCCATATCTAATTTAATGATCATGCCTCTTTCCTTCCTGTTTATGCTGCTGTGGATTGCCTCTTGAATAAGGATGACATTGTCCGTGATTTGTCTGCTAGGGACAAAACCGCCTTGGTTCTCTGAGATGAGGAAGGGGAGCAGTTTTTTGAGCCTATTGGCTAGGATTTTAGTTATGATCTTGTTATAGACATTACACAAGGAAATTGGGCGAAAACGGTCGAAGGAGAGCGGATTGTGATCCTTGGGAATAAGAGCTAGGTGGGAGGATTTGATGTTATTTCCCATCTTGTGTTTTAAGAAGACGTTTTTCACCATCCTTATGTAGTCTTTCTTAATAGTTTCCCAGTGGTTTCTAAAGAAGGCCACTGTGAACCCATCAGGGCTTGGAGCCTTGTCTTGCTGCATACTAAACGCTGCCAACTTGATTTCCTCTTCAGTGACCTCCTGATCCAGCTCCTTGTTTTGCAATTATGAGATTTTTTTTTTTTCAATTGGCCTTAGAAAATCCGCATTGTCCTGAGTCTGGGAGTCTGCGGATAAAAGAGATTTGAAATGTCTATAGGCTGCCTCTTTTATTTCTTCTTGATCGCTTATCTCTTTCCCTTCTACCATGATCCTTTCTATTTTATTTCCAGCACGTTGAAGCTTTAGACTGTTGTGGAAAAAAGAGGTATTTTTGTCTCCAGCCCGGAGCCAAAGACACCGAGATTTTTGCCTTTGTTCCTCTTCCTCCAATATGTTTTGCCTGTATAATTCCTTGTACATTTCGTTTTCTTTGGATTGATCCTCCTCTGTGTACTGTGTGCTTTCTTTTTCTTGATTCCATTGCTCTCATTGTTTGTGGAGGTCTGTTCTTTTTTTGTTTTCCTCTGCTGCGTATTTTCATGCCCACTGCTTGATAGCTGTTCTGAGAGACTTAAGTTTGGTTTCCCATATGTAGTGGGGAGAACCAATGACTTCCTTTGCCCACTGCTCCTGTATCAGATTCCGAAATTCTTCTTTGCTGTCCCAGGATTTGTTGTATTTGAAAGGGAGAGGCCCCAAATTCCTTCCCTTGTCAAGAATCAAGACCACAGGTTTGTGGTCTGAAGTGGAGCCTTGTATGATTTTGCTTTTAATGATGGGGAAACTTGCTACTATTCCTTCTTGAACGAGGATTCTGTCTAGCCTCTCTTTTATGTTGCTGTTGCCAATTCTCTTGTTACTCCAGGTGTACTTCCCATTTTGAGGAGGGATGTCCACAAGATTGTGAGTTTGGATTATAGTTTCCAGGGAGTCTCTTGAGGGATTTGCATAGAAATTCCTCCTATTTTTTCATCAGCGTTCCTTATTAAATTCAAGTCTCCTCCCAGGAATATGTTCCTTCCTTGAACTGATTGGAGATCTGTGGTTATTGAGTCCCAGCATGAGGCTTTGTCCCTGTAATGATTTGGTGCGTAGATGTTATGGATTATGTAGTCCTCTTTTGAAGCTTTGTTTTGAATATCAGTTCTGACCCACCAGCTGTGTGAGTTTTGGTTTATAAGTTCCCATTTGTTTTTGTTCCATATTGTTCCTATACCTCCTGATGCGCCTGCTGCGCTTATTGCTGTACCTGAATAGTTTTTGCTTCTTTTGGTGTGATTTTGAAATTCTTGATCAGAGATTTTGGTCTCCTAGATGAGGAGGAGATCTGGCTATTCGAGTTTGAGTAGATCCCAGACTGCATTTGTTTTTAGGGAGGAGCCCATCCCCCTACAATTCCAAGAGACCAAAATCATCATTTACCATTTTTGGTATGGATCCCGCTCTTCTCTTTCATCTTTCCCCACTTCCTTTTGACTTTTCTAAGTAGGTGTCCATTGGTTGCTGAGTTCCAGTGGCCATTTCTTTCGCTGCGTTTTCATCCCTGATTTCTTTATTTGACTTCCTGCCTACTTTTCTAGGGGGATCAGAGGTGATGTTATTTTCTTTTGTTTTGTTTCTGGTTAGAATTCGATCCACAGTTGGGGGAGGGGAGGGCTGAGGAAGAGAGAGGGGGGAGGAGATTGCAAGAGCATTACCTCTGGGAGAAGGGGGAGGGGACATGGGATCCTCGGCTGACAGAGATTCAAAGGGATTAGAAGATGAGGGGAAGGGAGGGGCTGAACTAGATGGGTGGGAAGGGATAGAGGTATTTTCCAGGGGGGCCTTTGTGTTTGGGTCGGGAGGGGGATTGGGTTTTTTCTTTTTGAATTGTTCCCATGTGCCTTCAGAGTTTTCAACAATTCCATCAGATTCATTTGTTTTTAATTTACTACATCTATTTGCGAAATGCCCGTACTCGTGACATACCTTGCACTTGAAGGGTAGCTGCTCATAGTCAACTTGTTGTATGTGTGTCCACTGATCTACTTTGATCTTGATGGCTTCCGGCAGTCCTTTCCCCAGATCTACTTCGACGCATATCCTCGCGCAAGCATGCATGTTCTCCTTTGATTCAGATCTATCTATGAATTTGCCGACAGCGTTCCCAATAGCCTTGACTGATTCGTCTCCCCAGCAGTGAAGCGGCAGATGAGGTAGACGGACCCAAACCGGGACTGCATTTGGGACGTCCATTCCGGATCAAAGTCAGGGGTCCATCTGTTCAGGTATAGACCTCGAGAGTCCATAAAATAGGGGCCATTTCTGAATATGAGATTCCTGTCCTCCTTTGATTCAAATAAGAACGTGTAGAAGCCTCTTCCACAAAATCTAATTGCGATTTTCCCTTGCACTATCGAGTTCCAGTTGCGTTCTACCCATTTTTGGACTGATCTGGGGGAGGGCCAGAGTCCCTTGAACTGACCGACCAGACCTCTTTCAGCTAGAGAGATTGCGACCTTCTTAGGGAGGGAAGGAGGAAGGGAAACTTCGGGAATTTCATCTAGTTTCTTGATGAACTTGGTTGCATATGGTCGGATTTTTGCTGCTGCATTCTCAGGAATGAGAGATGCAAACTATTTCTCAAAGTCTTCAGAATCTAATGTCGGGGGATCTAATCCTGCCATTGGAGAGCTAGATCACAGAGAGATCAAAGAGGGAGGGGGCTTCCAGAGAGGAGCCCCGGGGTGGGAGCTGAGCAGGAGGCCCAGAAAGTAGATGAAGTCTAACGGGAGCCCAGAGGGCCAAGAATCACGAGCCTAGCAGCAGAGTTGCCAGGCAGAGAACAGGGGGTGCGAATCAGCAGAGGAACCCTATGCATACGCGCAGCAGCCAGGGCGCGCGATCCTCTCTAATGGATACCCGTGATTAGTTTGTTGTTGTTGTAGCAATAAACTGTTGAATTAATTTACCTAGTTTCTCCGCTAGATGTTGAATAAGTAAGTCATTTCAGGCTGGCTGCTGAAAGATGTTAAATTCCATGGCCTCCATTTATTACTTTCTAGTCCTAATCCCAGAATTGGTGGACTTATCTATACCCCTGGTTTTCTGTGCTTATTTGGAAGGGACACTATTCCTCCCTACTTAACTTCGATTTTCTACCACACATCCTCCGATAACAGGGCTTCCCTTCCATTTCTAATTTCCCAGAAGCAATTTTGATGTATGATAACTCTATTATTCCATGCTAAATTCCAAATTGCCGACCCCTGAATGGAACTCGATAACCAAATTAAGTCTTTTGTGTCGCAATTAGGTGCATATTTTGATTTCCACAACCTTGCCCACGGTGTTAACCCCCCTTTTAACCATTTCCACCATAAGTTTACTTCATTTTCTTTGTTGGTGATCTCTAGATCATGAAGACCAAGACCTTCTACATCTTTCTGTTTGAAAACTGTATTCTAGGCCACTAGCGCCCATTTTCATTTTTTCTTTGCCCCTCACCACAGGAAGTTTCTCTGGATATCCCTGATCTTTTGCAACACTCCCTTAGGTGTTGGGAGGATAGATATCATGTAACCCATAATAGCTTGTAGTACCGCCTTTGTTAGTACCATACAACTAACCAGATTCAAAGCTCTAACAGTCCATTGTTTAACCCTTTCCTCAAGGTTTGAGATAACCTTCTCCCGTATGGATTTCTTCTAGGCTTGCACTGTTACAAGGACCCTAAGGTACTTTGATGGGAGGGATTTTCTTGGGAAACCTAAGATATCAGTTAAATTTATTTGGATAGCAATATGAGTGTTAAATAAAAAAATCATGGACTTGGACTGGTTTATCTCTATACCTAAGGTAGATGTAAATATGTCTAGGATGAGCTTAAAATAATGAGCCTCCTTTACTACAGGAATACAGTAGCATGGTATCATCAAAAAACTGTTGATGCATTGTAGCCTAACCTTCATGTAGTTGAAGACCCTTTATATTACCTTATCTGTTTGCAGCAAAGATTTCCCTCCCCAGTCCTTCCATCATTATGATGAACAAGAAGGGAGACATAGGGTCCCCTTGCCGGATACCTCGAGATGGGAAGAAAGGTTTCGCCAGGGCTCCATTTAATAGGATTGAAAAACTGGGGGATATCACTAGAGCCATAATCCAACTGATCCATCGATTGTCGAAGCCAAAATCCCCTAGTACCGATTCCATATAGTCCCAACTTATCTTATCGTAATCCTTGAACAAATCTAATTAAATAATCATACATGCCTTTTTTGGGTCTTCAATGAATGAGCTATATCATGCACAAGAATCACATTATCCAATATTTGTCTTCCCTTGACAAACCTTGACTGTTCTTCTAAGATCATACATGGAAGAATAGTTTTCATCCTATTTGTTGCTACTTTGGATATGATCATGTATAACACATTACAAAGGGTTATTGACTTGAATTTCTCTAAGATGATCGCCTTCTCTTCCTTCAGAATAAGGGTGATAAAGGTTGAGTTTAAAGATTTTAGGATGGTTACTGAGTCTTGAGAGTCCATGACCACCTCATATATATCAATTTTAACTATTTCCCATCACGCTTTGAAGAAGTCAATAGTAAATCCATCTGGTCTAGGGGCTTTACCATTGGGCATCTCATTTATGACCTGGGCCATCTCTTCCATGGAGACAAAATTTTAAAATTACTATTGTGTTCTTTTGTGATCAACTTAGGGATGTGCCTAACTATCCTCTTAATGTCCTTCCTCCTATCCACTTGGGGCTCCTTTGTAATATTTTGGAAATGTTGAACTAGGACTTATTCAATATCTTGATGTGCTTGATATGTATACCCCCTTTCATCCTTAATCTTGAGTATTCGATTGGAATTCTTATGTTCAATCATTGAATGGTGAAAGAAATTAGTGTTCTTATCACCCTCCCTAAGCCATAACACTTGAGATTTTTGTCTCCATACAATTTCCTCATGTGTACATCTGTTCTCCCACTCCTTCAACAACTTTGTCTACTCTCTTCCTCTCTCCTTTGAATAGACTTATGTAATCAACGTCTATTGTAATGTCTCCATCTTCTGTTCTAAGTCCTTTTTTGCTTGGAAGATATTACCATAATCCATCTTGTTCCACTGATTTAATTTCAATTTTATGTATTTTAACCTTGCCTGTAATACGTACATCTTGGAACCCCTAACTGGATCGTTTCTCCCCACCATTGTTTGCTATTTTCCACGAAGGCAGGATGATCTAAAAAGAATGCCTCAAATTTGAATGGTCTATTTTTAGGGGTGCCTAATATTGTGATCATTAATATCACGGGCCAATGATCTCATCCTCCGCAAGGAAGGAGATTTACTTTTTCATCTATCCCTCTCATCAACAAATCCTTTGAAATTAAAAACTTGTCAAGTCTTGACGTGACTTGATGGTGCCCTTTGCGCTTATTACTCCATGTAGAGCAGTCATTGGCAGTTTCCATTTGAATTAGATTAGACTCATCAATGAATTTCTTAAAATATTTAGAATGTCCATGCGTATTTGGCCCCCTTTTCTTTGATAGGGAGGTTATCATATTGAACCCCCCCCCCCAACACCCAAAGGATTTTTTCTTTCCCGATTCTTAGCTCTTTGAGATCTTGAAGGAGTTTGAGCTTCTCATCTATTCTTTGAGGCCCATAAACATTCGTGAACACGATCGACCTTGGAGACCCTATAACCTACATCTCCACTGATAAATAAGACCTCATGTCTTCCGCATCAAGTAAAATAAGAGATTTGGGGTTCCACCAATCCCCCAACAGAACCTTGTGCTGCGACCTCTGTTACCTCAAACCACCTACCTACTTTCCTACTTAGTTCTTTGATTTTTCCTTTAGAACACTTTGTTTCTTACAAAAAAATAAGGCCTGTTTGTTCCATTTTAATCTTCTTAAGCAATATCTGTTTCCTGAGGTTGATTATGCCTCTTACATTCCATGTTAAAAATTTCATGATTTAACTGTGATTATTGGGTTGTGAGCTCAATGCTCTCATTTTGATTAAATTGATAAATATGACTCCTTGCTCCCAGAGGGATACACTATTCGACTTCCTTCCTCATTTCCAGTGGGCGTGTCGTGGTGCCAGTACAGTCTGAGATCCCGTCGCCTTACCTCCCATCTTAATTATGTTTGTATGTGGTCGTTTCTAGCCTCTTAATTTAGCTTCTTCTCTCATCAGGTATATATACTAGATCATATCCATTTGATTAGATGGGATGGTTTCCAGTCCCTATTTTTTCACTTGTTCCACCATATTTTGAAGGTCGTTTCCTTCCCTCTATTATTTCCTACATATATGGGTCCTATGTTCCCACTTCTCTTGGGGTCATCTCAACGCCTCCTTCAAAATCCTTTGATAGATCTGGGATGTCCACGTTTTTCCCAATATCGTTTATATGTTGCAACATTTCCTCCTCTTTACCCCCTTCTTTCTCCTCAGCTATATCTTCATCACTCCTGTGACTCTCCGGGTTCTCTTCTGACAAGATTTCAAAACTATTCCTATGTGCTTTTCTCCCTCACTGATTTCAAAACCCTAATCATATTTGCTAAAAAACCCTCGCTCCTCCCGAGAAACCTCTTGTTTTTTCTTTAAATAAATTTTAAATCTATAACCATATCCGTTTTCACTTGGAAGTTCGCTTTAAAGGTGAGCGAGCTTGGCCCAGGTTAAGATTTCTTGTGACTAGTCACTACCCTCGCTCAAGTTTGAGCACAAGACCTGACCGTCATTATGAGTTCAACTTTAACAACCAACTACCTCCACTAACCTTAAAAGTGAGAGGGCTTGGCTCAGGTTAAGCTTTCCTGCAACTATTGACCACCCTCACTTAGGTTTGAGAACAAGACCTGACCTTCATTACGAGTCCGACTTTACCAACCAACCGCATTCGCCAACCTTAAAAAATTTCTTATATTTTCACTTGGGAGATATATAATTTATTTTATTTTTAACATGGAGTTGAATTATAAGATTTTAAAAATATGAATAACAAAGAAAAGTTTAAGTTAGGTTATAAATAAAATATTTCAATACTCACGTTGAGTAAAATATTTTAACATGAAACATTTATAGAGAGACATATTGAGAGAATTCTTATTCCAATAATACTTTCTTCCTAATTCAATGTATGGGGGATATTTGTAATTCTTTTAATGCTTAATATGGATTTAATATGTAATATTTAGAAAATATTAATAATAAAAACAATTAGATGTAATCTGGAGAACAATGAATTATAAATAAAATATTTCAATGTCAAATAGATATATATATACTATATATATATATATATATATAGAGAGAGAGAGAGAGAAGAGAGAGAGAGAGAGAGAGAGAGAGTAGATCCATTCTTAACTTCGTATCTACCAAGTGTGTGAGATGGATCAAATATCTTTTCACTCTAAAAGATGTTTTTCCTTTCAAGAGATTTGATCCCTCTCGGCGCTTAGTAGATCCCGAGTTAAGATGGATCTAGGCTGTTAAAATAATACATTAAGAAATATATTTTTATACTATGTCAATGCTTTAAATCAAACTTATATTGGCTTTAACCCTAACCCTATGGTTATAAATTATATATTATAATATATATATATATTTTTATGTCAAATTAGATTAAACACTTATAAATTATAAAATATTATAATTTTAACCCACTTAGAAAGATGATAAAAAAATGTTGACATACATACTTTCTTACATTACCCTACACATCTCCCCCATACTAGGTTGTAGAGCACATCTCGATGCAATCATCCTCCTTTTCAGGAGGGTCACATCAAGAGCTTCCATGTAGAAACTTTGTACTGTTAAAAATAAACCATCTTCACGACATCATTTCCACATAGAAAATTTGTAGTGTTAAGAAGAAGCCCTCTTCGTAATATCGTGATCTTAGGTTTTATTGCATTTTTATGTATTTTTAATTTTTACAAAATAAGTTAAAGTTTGCTTCTGCACATAATAATAATAATAAAAATAAAAATAATAATTCAATTTTAAAATTACATTAGCTTGACATCAAATCAATGTATGTGACCCTCTTTTTTATGGGATAAGAACTCCTTTTATACAAAACTTTAACTATTCAATTACAAGATGTACATATCTTGTATTTTTCTCTACATTCCCATCTATAATAATAAAAATAAAACATATATTTTTAATCATTAAAACTATTCAACTCATATTTTCAATTTTTTTTTATAATATCATGATATTTACTTTTGTTTCCTAATCATTAATTTTACACTATACTTTGGCACACACCAACTACATGCATGTTTTGTATTTTCCAATTTTACCTAACCACTAAATTATTGCATAAAAATTATTATTATCAATTTATTTGAAAGATTTACATATTAAATAATAATTAAAGCGTGTCGAGATATGTTTTTCTAGTAAACCGGTTTATTACCACATGAACATGACATAGTGAAATGTTAAATATTAATTATATTTCAAAGTTTCAAAAATAAATATAGATTATTAGTAATGAAATTTATTTATTAATATTATTGAAAATAAATGTTGTATTTTAAAGTAAAATGCTTAAAATTTGTATTAAAAAAGTGTTGTAGTCTCTCTAATCAACTTAGTAATTCAAAAAGCTGGGACTATGACATGATTGATGGTTCAAAAAATGTCCAAAAGCTTGAAAATTAAGTGCAAAATAAGATGTAATATCATTTGCCCAAAAGTTTCTACCAATGTTAAGTCTAAATTAACACACCTAATATCAAGCATTGTTTGTAAACCATGAAAGAAACATGAAATTAATGAACAATATGTTCATTGCGCACTTCCTCTTGGCCCATAAGAGAAGATTGAGATTCCCAAACCATGCAATTCATGTCCACATCTCTAAGGGTTTGATGAACTAACTCCTCCTCTTTAGTTTCAATATGCATAAAGCCTATTGACATTCTATGAATGGAGATAGTTGATTAAGAGCTCCTAGATAGGCTTGAAACCAAATGATGGAACATACTACAATATGCCTCTAACATTTGAATTTGTCTCATATATTGTAATAACCTCATTACCATTGCATGCCCACTCTTAGTATTTCCTCCTAAGCATGAATTCTCCCTATAACAATGAAAAAGGATGTCCTATATTTGTTATGAGACCCTCTTGCCTTCTCAAAATAAGTTGGATGCATGGAATCTCATATAAGAAGCAACAACCTAGATGAGCATGGTTTTCCCTAAGATCTAAACTCCAATTAGGCTCTTTACTGATCTAAGATAGTATTATTCTTACCCTTAAGGGAGCCATACCACACCGGTTCTTTGCAATAATTAGCTAACACCCATTCCAAAATACTATTAGTGGCTCCTAATTTTGGCATGTGTTGATGCTCTCCTAATCTTCGAATGCAGTAAAGACCAAAGATGACTACACTAAACTCTACCAATATCCCACTTGCATCAAATGTCTTGGTATTAAAAAATCAAATAGGTTCCTCCTCCATAACTTAAAAAATATGCGAATATACTAGGATTATAATGACCATTGAATCCCAATGCCCCACCTTAACTTTGAAATGTTGCTTGTCTTTGGTTGAATGTAGCTTAACAAACTTTGGGATAACCATCCATCGTATCAAATCACGAAGTCTTCGTTTGAATTCTTAGGATAAATCTTATCAAATTGCCATTGGATGAAGAGGTGGGGTTGTACATGATTCTTTAACTATAGCCAAGTCTCCAATGATAATTAAATTTCTAATTTGTATTGAATCAAGAATATTTGCGCCTTGATAAAGTGTTAATGACTTAGCTTGATTATTGATAATTCCACTAAAGCTCCCTTCGAAAGTTACCTTATGTTGTCCATGAATATCTATAATGATCCCCCTTACACCTACCACTATTTGGTTGGCTTTTGAGGTACCGTTAAAGCAGTGAATAAAATTTTATTGGGATAAGTACCAACCTCTAAACTCCTCTTCCTCAAGGAGAATTTTCCAAGTCACGCGTGATTGGGCTTTTTAAAGATAGCTCGTGGTTGAAAACCATGTTGTTAAAATGAAATTAATTTGTCCATTAATTGATTTGAAATTACATTAAGAGCTGAAATGTTAAAGTTATTATTACACTACTATTAAAACCATGAAATCAAATTGTGTGTTTAAACTATTATGTTTCAATAAAACAAAAATATCTTATGAGAAATAGTAATTGTTGTTATATTACTATTGCACCAATAGAATCAATTGGGTTTTTGGACTATTATGTGTCACTTAAACAAATATATATTATGAGAAGTAGTAATTAGAAAATGAAGCATGAGATGAACTATATGTAAGTCATAAGAAACATTAACATTGCATAGGAACTTCAAGTTATTAGAAATTAATTGTTTATGAAGGTATGGATGGACTATATGTACACCAGAAGAAAAAAGAAGAGAAAACCAAGGTTTCTTTGTCTAACCTTGCTCTCTTTCTCTCTCTTAAATGCATTTGAAAATTGGGTTTGTTGGATTATATTTTTTTTAATGGTAGAGTTGAGGTTGCATAAACCATTTTGTTAACATTTAATTAGGCTTGAACGGTATATCTAACTTTGGGTTAGTTGTTCGCCGATAGGGTTGGTTCTCAGAATGTTAGGGTTGCTTCGTAGTGCACGCTCCCCTCACACATGGCTTCTCCCAGGTTTCTTAAAAAGAAACCATCTTCACAACACCATTTCCGTATATAAAAATTGCAATGTTAAGAAGAAGCCCTCTTCACGATATCATGATCTTAGGTTTTATTGCATTTTTATGTATTTTTAATTTTTACAAAATAAGTTAAATTTTGCTTTTGTAAATAATAATAATAATAATAGTAGTTCAATTTTAAAATTACATTAGCTCGACATCAAATCAATGTATGCGACCCTCTTTTTTATGGGATACGAACTCCTTTTATACAAAATTTTGACTATTTAACTATGAGATGTACATATCTTATATTTCTCTACATTCCCATCTATCATAAATATTACTTTTATCTACCAATCATTAATTTTACACTATACTTTCACACACACCGATTACATGGATGTTTTGTATTTTCCATTTTTACCTAACCAATAAATTATTGCATAAAATTTATTATTATTAATTTATTTGAAAGATTAACTTATTAAATAATGATTAAAGCATGTCCAAAAATGTTTTTCTAGTAAAACGATTTATTACCACATGAACATGAGATAATGAAATGTTAAATATTAATTATATTTCAAAGTTTCAAAAATAAATATAGATTATTAGTAATGGAACTTATTTAAGGGTATTATTAAAAATAAATGTTGTATTTTTAAGTAAAATACTTAAAATTTGTATTAAAAAAGTGTTGCGGTCTCTCTAATCAACTTAGTAATTTAAAAAGATGGGATTATGACACAAGATGGTTCAAAAAATGTCCAAAACCTTGAAAATTAAGTACAAATTAAGATGTGATATCCTTTGCCCAAAAGTTTCTACCAATGTCAAGTCTAAAAAACACACCTAATATCAAACATTGTGTGTAAACCATGAAAGAAACATGAAATTAATGAACAATATGTTCATTGAGCGCTTCCTCTTAGTCTATAAGAGAAGATTGAGATTCCCATACCATGTAATTCATGTCCACATCTCTAGGGGTTTGATGAACTAACTCCTCTTTGGTTTCATTATGCATAAAGCCTATTGGCATTCTATGAATGGAGATAGTTGTTTAAGAGCTCCTAGCTAGGCTTGAAAGCAAATGATGGAACATACTACAATATGCCTTTAACATTTGAATTCGTCTCTTATATTGTAATAATGTCCTCATCACCATTGCATACCCACTCTTATTATTTCCTCCTAAGCATGGATTCTCCTTATAACAATGAAAACAGATGTCTTATTATTTGTTATGAGACCCTCTTGCCTTCTCAAAATAAGGTGGATGTATGTGATCCCATATAAGAGATTAACAACCTAGATGAGCATGGTTTTCCCTAAGATCTAAACTCCAATTAGGCTCTTTACCAATCTAAGATATGATTATTCTCACCCTCAAGGGAGCCATATTGGATTGATTCTCTACAATAATTAGCTAACACCCATTCCAAAATACTATTAGTGGCTCCTAATTTTGGCATGAGTTGGATCTCCCCTAATCTTCGAATGCAGTAAAGACCAAATATGACTACACTAAACTCCACCAATATCCCACTTGCATCAAATGTATTGGTATTAAAAAATCAAATAGGCTCCTCCTCCATAACTTCAAAAATCTGTGACATACTAGGATTATAATGGCCATTGAATCCAAATGTCCCACTTAACTTTGAAATGTTGCTTGGCTTTGGTGGAATATGGCTTAACAAAATTTGGGATAACCATCTATCATATCAAATAACGAAGTCTTTGTTTGAATTCTCAAGATAAATATTATCAAATTCCCATTGGATGAAGAGGTGGGGTTGTACATGAGTCTTTCACTATACCCAAGTCTCCAATGATAATTAAATCTATAATTTGCCTTGAATCAAGAATCTTTTTGCCTTGCTAAAATGCCAATGACTTAACTTGATTACTGATAATTCCACTCAAGCTCCATTCAAAACTTACCTTATATTGTCCATCAATATCTATAATGACCCCCCTTACACCTACCACCATTTGGTTGCCTTTTGAGGTATCGTCATTGATATTGGTGGTACGCTGAAGAAATCATTTTTTTTCTTCTAACAACATGTTTCTACTCACTCTCTTTGGGGAAATATCCATAATGATTTTTGGTGTAAATGTGCACCTTCCTTTTCTCCTCTTTTATGTGTTATGCTGGGCTTTTTCGACTGACTCATGTTTCACAGCAGGGACATTGGTTCATATGCATAATTATTGTCTTGATGATGGAGGTCATTTTTCTTATATCCGAGTTTATATCAATTCTTGAGCTTTTCAATCATGATTATATTATCTTATGGGATTGTGCTATAATAACCCCAGGTTAAAAATTCATGTAATAGAGTTAATAAAGGAAAAATAAGACCAAGGTCATGGGACACATATTCCAAGCAAAAGTTGGGAAAAACATCCCAGTGGGTGTTCATTTGGTTTATTATGGCTAACGAAATTGGCAAAGGATTTGAAAAGGAAAAGAGGCATTAATTGGCATTTTATTTATGAAAATAATGGAAAATAGGAGAAAAGTAAGGTGAAAGGTCACAGGTTGCATGTGAGGAGGTTGAAGGAAAAATAGGGGAAATTGAAGAAAAAGAGGCCTCAATAATAAAAAGGCTTCTGAGGACCACTTCATAACTTTTGTGGTTAGCCTTTTGATAGTTTTAGGTTCGAGCTCTCTCTTTATTCTCTCTCTCTCTCTCTCATACTCTTGCACACGTAGATCATTATTGGATCACTCTAGCATTGGAGAAAGGAAGGCAAAGGAAGGATAAGAAATCAAAGGAAAGCAAAGATCGAGTAAGGAAGAGTTGGATCAAGCGGCTACAACGAGTTTACTTGCAGGTATCGAGTTGCATCTATGATTTCCTTGCTAGTTTTGGCATGAATGGTACATGCATGTGTATATATGGTTCTCTTGCTGTCATTCGCGTGGGTTTTTCCGAGTGTGACAGTGGTTTTCAACTTTGCCTTGCCATTTCCGGATAGCCATGGTGTGACGAGTTTCTTTCATTGGTTGAGATTTGGATTGTCGGATGGTTTTGGAACTAGGTGAGGTGGTCTCAGGAAAATTCCCAAGGGCTTAGGAATCCCTTAACTGATAATGGAAGGATTTTGGTAAATCTTGACGGTGGATATAGGAAAATTTCTCAAGGTATTGATGAAGAAATCCATAGGCATCTAAGCTTGTTTAGGGCCTAGTGATCCCTTGAATGGTTTTAGCAGGATTGCGATAAAGTTTGGTCATGTATGTTTATTGTTTGGGCCTAGAAATCCCTTAACCGGTATTGGCGGGGTTGTGGTAAAGCCTAGCTGTGTAGGTGCTTGTGTCAGGCATAAGTGTCCCTTAACCGGTTTTTGGCGGGATTGTGGTAAATCCTGAGGAAGCCTAGTTGTTTTTTTGTGAGTCCAAAATTCGTGATTGGAATATGGCACGGGGGTGATTGGCTGAAAGTAATATTTAGTTCAGCCCAATCTATGGTCGGGTGGTACGAGGAAGTCCCTGACTGGGTTGGGTTTTCATATGTTAATAAGAGCTCTTTTCCTTTTGTATTTTATGAGTAAGTGTACTTGTTATGATGTGACTTTGATGGTTGTTCTATTATTGTTATTATTTTGGTTATATGTTGGTTATAAGCATGGTTTTGTGATAGATTTTATTTATGGCTCTTATCATGTTTTGTTTGGTAAATGATTGATTATTGAATGCATGACCTAATATATGTTATTGCAACTATTATGAGAGGGAATTAGACCTTCTTGATAATTCTCAGATAAGTATAAAACCCCTATGTTTAGATATGCATTCATGACTTGTAGATTGCATGTTCACAATGTGTTTAACGAAATGACTATCATGGTTAGGCCTGGTCCGGTCAAGTACTTGATTAATTTGTGTTAAAGGATTTATCCTTATGTCATTTATTGTTTTGGAAAGTCTCATCATGTCATGGGCAGTGATATGGAGTATAGCCCTGAAAAGGTGGCACAAATCTCTCGATTGTAGGCTCAAAACTAAGAAATTGGGACCGCAGTTACTACCTTGCAAGCTTATGCATGCGAATATAGGCCTACAGTTGCATGGATGTAGGCTTATGCATGCGACTGATAGCCTACATAAGCGAAAAGGCAGTCTAGCTCAGGGTCTGGGAACCTGGAGTGGTTGTTTAGCTCTTGGGGGTCTTGTAGCTCTTGAGGAAGGTCAATAAAGTTTTATTTGTCGATTCCACTTCCTTAACTATACTTACGAGGATGAGTCATGTCATAGTATCCCTCATCTCATGTTTACCTCAATAGGGCAGTGAACGTGGGTAAATGTGGGAGGAGTGGTTACATATTTGTATTAGAGCATGGTTCAATGCTTGGACTAGATGGGAAGGGTGTGTGTGTTATGGATGCATGTCAGTTGTCTATGGTTGTTATGCATGCATTGTCATAGTTATGGTTGTCATACGTGAGGTCATGGTATGTAGTTGGTATTATCATGCATGATGTCGGTATATTGATGTGATTATGATTATACATGTATTGTGTTAATCTAGACTGATTTTGTAGACAAGATAACCTCCCCTGAAGTTCACTGAGGTATGTTTATTATGTTTATATTTTGGTTTAGATGGCATGGTATACTTGGAAGAAGAAGAAGATAAAAGATGACTAACAAATGGTGGATTACAGTTCACGAGAATCTCCCTACAAATAAGATGAGCAACCAAGAGTTGAATACTCTCTAGACATAGCAGACACCTTAAGAAGTTTAAAGGTAGAAATCAGAAGTTGCAAAGGAGATAATGGAAAAATAATTTAGCCATAGGAAAGGCTTGCTAAGGCACAAGAGAAATAAGCAGAGGTCAATGTAGTTATCATTCAGAGTTTGTTAGACTTGTAGAGACACGAACAACAACAGATCAGTTATGGATAGGAGGACAAAACTAATGGGACATATGGTAGCAGGTCTCATGGTGGGTACGGGTTGGACAAGGATGACACAGTCGAAAATGGAAGGTTCTTAGATACATCTGATAAGAGAGGAAATGGACATGGGTTCTATTCTAGTTCTAGTTCAAACAAGTATCATGGTCACCATCGCTATCATCCTTACAGGGGAAATAACATGGAATATTTTCCAAATGAGTTCAAGAAAGCCAAGCCACCTACATTTGATGGAGGGTTAAAGAAACTAGAAGATACAAAGGCATTGTTGCTTGGGATGAAGAATTTTTTTGAGCTACATGATTATACAAAGAACATGAAGGCCAGGATAGGTATTTTCAGCCTTAAAGGGAAAACAAACATCTAGTGGGAAGATGTGAAGCATGTCAAAGATATTAGGGTAGAGGAGTTAAGCTGACATGAATTCAAGAGACTCTTCAGGAATAAATATTTGTCAGAGAAGTACTATGATGAAAAATCCAAGGAATTCTATGAGCTAAAGATGGGATCGATGACATATGAGGAATACATGACCAAGTTCCTGGAGTTGTTGAGGTATGTGCCATATCGGAAGGACGAGAAAACCAAAGTCTAAAGATTTCTCAGTGGATTTCCATTAGAATTCAAGGATTAGATTGAGTATGATGAGTCTCGGTCATTGGAGGAAGTCATTAGGAAGTTGAAGCACTATTATGATCAATCGAAGCGTAAGACCGAATCTAAGCCTCGTTGTAAAGGGAATGACAAGACTAAGGGAAAGTGGCAACCAAAGAGAACAAAACCCTAGGTGTAGGTTATGGGTTACATGTTACAAGTGCAGGTTACAGGCATAGGTTACAGGTTACAAGTGCAGGTCACACGTTATAAGTGGAGGTTACATGTTACAGGTGCAGTTACATGTTATAGGTTAGTGCAGTTGGATACATGTACTAAGAAGAGGGTTCATCATTGGGTAAGATCTTGTGCATTTGAGATGAATGATATGCCTACATCAACGTATCTGAATGTGCTTCCATTGGGATCATACAATATGATTATGGGTGTGGATTGGTTGTACCTTCACATGACTAAGGTGGATTGTTATGAAAATTCTATTGAGTGCTTGGATGACAATGGAGAACAAATAATCTTCCAGGGTAAGAAGAAAGCTACATCGGTTAGAATGGTTACAACTATGTAGGTAAAGCACAGTCACAGGAGAGGGTGTGCGTTATTTGCATCGCATGTTTCTAGTAATAACGATAAGGATGTTGAGGATGCAGAAGTCTTGAAGAGGTATACAGTTTTATAATAGTTTTAGGATGTATTTCCAATAGAGATTTCAGAGTTTCCACCTCACAAGGAAGTGGACTTTTCTATTGAGTTGGTACTAGGGGCAACACCAACATCAAAGGCAGCTTACAGGATGATCACTCTAGAGTTAGTGTAATTGACGTTGCAGCTGAATGAAATGCTTGACAAGAGATACATTAGGCCAAGTGTATCGCCTTGGGGTGCACTAGTGTTGTTTGTGAAGAAGAAGGATAGTACTCTTAGGTTGTGTATTGACTACATGTAGTTGAACAAGGTGAGGATTAAGAACAAGTATCCTTTGTTGAGGATCGATGATTTGTTTGATTAGTTGAAGGGAGAAATAATGTTCTCGAAGATTGATCTGAGATCAATATATCACCGGGTACGCATCAAAGAATAAGACATCTACAAGATTTCTTTCTAGACCAGGTATGGTTATTATGAATTCGTTGTGGTTCCTTTTGATTTGACCAATGCTCCAACTACTTTCATTTGTTTGATGAATATTGTGTTGTGTCCTTATCTGGATAATTTTTTGATTGTATTCATTGATGATATATTGATATATTCTAAGAATGAGGAAGAGCATGCCAAACACTTAAAAACAATATTGTGATTTCTAAGAGAACATCAGTTGTATGCTAAGATTAGTAAGTGCAGTTTCTTTTAGACATAGGTACATTACTAGGGGCATGTGGTTTCTAAGGAAGGTTTAACAGTGGATCCAAGAAATATCAGAGCTATCATGGAATGGGAAGCTCCTATAAATGCAGATGAGTTTAAATCATTCATGGGGTTAGTAGGTTACTACAGGAGGTTCATCAGGAACTTCTCGTAGATTTCATATCCTATTACATCATTGCTATGAAAAGGAAAGAAATTTGAATGGATAGAGGAATGTGCAATTAGTTTTGAGCAGTTGAAGTAGTTTCTTACAAATCCTCTAGTTCTAAAGATTGCATATCTGGATAAAGAGTTTGTGGTTTGTACAAATGCTTGCAAGATATCACTTGGTGGAGTCCTAATGCAGGAGGGAAATTGGTATGCTACAAATCAGGAAAACTGAATGAAGACAAACAAAACTATGTGACACATGATCTTGAGTTGGCAACGATCATTCACACATTGAAGATTTGGAGGCACAATCTTCTTGGTAGGAGGTTCATTTTGATGAGTGACCACAATGGGCTGAGATACTTGTTTGACCAACTGAATATGATTGTCGGGAAAGCTAGATGGTTGGCCACACTTAGTGAGTTTGACTTCGATATCAAATACATTAAGGGAAAGGAGAAAAAGGTTGCATATTCTCCTAGAAAAAGGATACAGGTAAATCATATAACAACTATGATTTATTATGGGACATATTTACAGTATCATATCTTACATGCATGACAACATGATGACAGGTACAGGGAGTTTAGGAACAGGTTAAAATAACACGGTACATGGGAACAATATATGGACTATCATCTCAAAACAGATGGTTTGGTCATATTTATGGACAAGATATATGTGCCATACAACAGTGAGCTCAAGAAGTTTATCTTGAGGGAATTTCATGTTAAGCCGTATTTAGGTTATCCGGTATATCATAAGACATTGACAATAGTGAAGAAGTTCTACTACTAGCGAATCTAAAGAAATAGGTGGCATAGTTTGTGGATAAATGTTTGGATTGTCAACAGGTAAAGGCAGAGTGTAAGCATCCAGGTGGGTTATTACAGCCGATTCCGATTCCAGACTGGAAATGGGAGGTCATTTCCGTGGATTTCATCACAAGTTTTCCGAGGACATCTAGACAACATGATTCCATCATTGATGTGGTTGACATGTTGAAAAAGGTAGCTCACTTCATAATGATTAAGTCTACGTATTCTACTAGTGAGGTAGCACGGGTCTTCATCAGGGAGATAGTGAAATTGCATGGTATTCCTAGGAAGATTGTGTTAGACAAAGATGCCAAGTTCACTTCCAGGTTCTGGAAAGAGTTATTTGTAGGTTTGGGTATATATTTTGCCTTCAACACAACTTATCATCCATAGACGTACGGATAAATAGAGAGGGTCAATAGGATTCTGGAGGACATGTTGAGAATGTATGTTATGCATCAACAATGAAAGTGGGAAGAGTATATTTCACTAGTGGAGTTGCATATAACAATGGGTATCAATAATATTTGAGGATGAGTCAGTTTGAGGCAATGTACATGCAAAGTTGTAGTACACCCATTAGTTGGAGTGATCTAGTGAACATGGTGTTGATAGGATCGAACATGCTGGCAGAGATGGAATAAGAAATGTAGGTTATAAAGAAGAATCTAAAAGAAACACAGGACAGAGAAAAGAGTTATGCAGATCAACATAGGATGTTTAAGGAGTTTCAGGTTGGGGAACATGTGTACTTGCACATCAATCCCAAGAAGAGCTCATTGAGGATTGGATCATGTGCCAAGTTGGCACCTCGGTATTGCAGACCTTTCGAGATCCTTGAGAGGATTGGACTAGCCTACAAACTTGCACTACCTCCGAGAGTGAAAGTCCATGATGCTTTCCATGTGTCATTGCTTAAGAAGTATGTGAAATATGTTGATCATGTGATTGACTAGTTTATATTTCAGGCGGAACTCGAAGAATAATTCCAGTCAGAACCTCAATGCATTTTGTAACAGAAACAACTCATGCACCAAAATTTAGCAATCGAGCAAGTTAGAGTGTGGTGGAAGCACTTTGGGCCTGATGAATCTACATCGGAGATGGTTGGTTAGATGCAGGCTATGTATCCTTCATTATTTGCCGGTGAAGGCAAATGAGTTTTGGTATATGTATATATTTATGTATGGTTGTTATTGTAAATACCACAATGAGATGTGTTATAATGCTCCAATAAGTGGTATGGTTGTCATGTTGGTTTTGTTTTTCAACAGGTTGTTTACTGTAAATAGTGCATCGAGCTAAGTTATAAAGCTCCATGGGCAGTATGTTTTAATTTTCAACGGTCTTGCTAGTCATAGGTGTCATTGAACACTGAGGATGGTGTTCCCCTAAGGGGGAGGGATCTGTAACATCCCCAAGTTAAACGTTCATGTAATAAAGTTAATAAAGGAAAAATAAGACCAAGGTCATGGGACACATATTCCAAGTTGAAAGTTGGTAAGAACATCCTAGTGGGTGTTCATTTGGTTTATTATGGCTGAGGAAATTGGCAAAGGCTTTGAAAAGACGAAGAGGCATTAATTGGCATTTTATTTATGAAAATAATGGAAAATAGGAGAAAAGGAAGGTGAAAGGTCACAGGTTGCATGTGAGGAGAAAATTGAGGAAAAATAGAGGATATTGAAGAAAATAGAGTCCTCAATATTAAAAAGGCTTATGAGGATTAGTTCACAGCTTTTGCTGGTTAGCCTTTTGACAGTTTTGGGTTGGAGCCCTCTATTCTCCCTTTCTCTTACCCTTGCAAACTTAGAGAATTCATGGAGCACTCTAGCATTGGAGAAAGGAAGGCAAAGGAAGGACATGAAAGGAAAGGAAAACATAGATAGCACAAGGAAGAGTTGGATCACGTGGCTACAACATGATTACTTGCAATTATCGAGTTGCATGTATGATTTCCTTGCTAGTTTTGGCATGCATGGTACATCATGTGTATGTTTGGTTCTCTTGCTGTCATTGGCATGGGTTGTTGAAAATGGCAACAAGAAATGCTAAAAATAGAAGTGCTAAAAATAGCACTGCTATAAATAGCAGTTCAAGTACCAGTGTTGGACATAGCAGCAAGGAATGAAAAATGGAAGTGCTATAAATAGCATTGCTAAAAATAGCAGTTCGAGATAGATTCCTATTTTAGTTAGTCCCTGAACTAAAATAGTGAAGTAAAATTTGAATTTGATCTTAGCAATTGTTTGTAAAATAATTAATTAATTCACCATGAGTTAATTTAGTTGTAGAAAATAAAACATGAAGTCTATGTGGGGACATGCAACAATTTCTCCATTGGTTGAGGAATTTATCCATCAGTTAAAGAGATAAGGATGAGTTGTAATATTAAGTTGTAATTAGTTGGCTCAGTTAACTGAGTCAAGTCCAATTAGATTAATTCAAAGAGTTTGTTGAATTAATTGTGAGTTCAGTTAGTTAATGCTTGCATCCATGTAACTGCTGCTCTCCAGATAACTGAATATTCTCTCATAAATACTCATGCATGTCAGTTTTGTCAGAGACCTAGTTGAGATCAGAGGAGGGACAATGTACTATCAGTTGGATGAATTTTTCCTATAAAGGAAACTCATCCATGCAGAAGGATTCATCTCCTTCATGATTGTCCAGTTAGATCAAAGGTTAGTGAGTGTGTAAAGAGGCCAATTCACACATGTAGTAGCACTGGACCCCAAGGAAAACTGCACAAGGAAATATGAGGCTTGGAGGTAGAGGAGAAGGTTGTGAGAGCCTTTGAATATCTATGAGCAATATTGTTTGATTGCAGAGAGAGAAGGATAGCTTGAGAACAGATTCTTTTTGTAACTTGAACAAGATTTCCACTTGTATGATAATACAGAGATTGGGGTTTTAGGCTGAGTCTTTCCCCGGGTTATTTCTTCTGTGTTATGTGTGATTGATTTCTCATTCTCAGTTATATGTGTTCTCTTGATCTTGTTCAATTCGATTAAGCTTCCGCAAAGTGTTGTAGAAGTAGATCTTGTATTGTGTTTTAATATATTGCATAATCTGTTGATCTACAGTGGGAAATTTCTACATGGTATCAGAGAAAAGGTGATCAAAGGAGAGAAATGTATATAGGAAGGGAGAAGTTCGAATTTTGAGGTTCCTGAACATAGTGTTGAAAAGTGTGCAACAAGAAATGCTAAATTTAGGAAGTGCTAAAAATAAAACTGCTAAAAATATCACTTCTAAAAATAGCAATTTGGCCAAAGAGCATTTTGGCCACCTTGGGTGAGAGGTGAAACTGCTAAAAATAATATCTTCTAAAAATAACATTTCTGGGTCCCTTCCTATTTATAGCAGTCCTTGGTCTATCTATAGGAAGTAAATTTGAATTTGGTCTTACAGTTTGGAATATTAATTAATTAATTCTCCATGAGTTAATTAGTTAAGGAAAATCAAACTTGAAGTCTTTGTGAGAACATGAAATTATTTCTCCACTGATTGGGGAATGTGTCCTTGATTTTCTCCACTGATTGAGGAATTAAGGATGAGTTCTATATTGAGAGGATCAATTGACTTAGTTTAACTTAGTCAAGTTCAGTTAGATTAATTTAACAAGTTGTTAAATTAATGAGATATAGTTTGTTGATTCTTGCATGCATGTGACAACTATTATTTTCAGATAGCTGAGTATTCTCTCACGGATAACTGATGCATGGAAGTTCAGACAGAGACCCAGTTGAGATCAGATGGTGGGACAATGTTCTGTCAGTTGCTAGGATATTTCTAGTAAGTATTCCTTACATGCAGGAGGAACTTTAGTCCTCAAGTATTTCGTAGTTGGACCTAAGGTTGATAGCAGGTATGATCAGGCCAATTTACATGTGTTTTGTAATTGGACCACAATCAAAATTGCACAAGGAAATAGGAACTTGGACTCGAGGTGTAGCCTTTATATACAGGGCTAGGTAGTCCATGAGCTTCATCATCAGAGTACAGAGAGAGCAAGATAGCTTTTGAGCTGATTCTTTTTGTATGTTGTTGAGGATTTCCAGTTGATTGATAATACAATGTTGGGGTTTTATGTTGGTGCTTTTCCCAGTGATATATTTTGTGTTATGTGTGATTGATTCCTTCTTATCAGTTATATGTGTTCATGCTTGATGTTGCTATGTGTTCATGCTTGATGAGCAGCAAGGTAACTGATGGAGACTTGGTGGTTGAGAGGGAGGGTATATTATCTCTCAACATGCAGTGCCATAAGAAGTCTCAGACGATTGTGGAGGAGCCACGATTGGTGTAGCAGCTTCAGGAGGTTGTGGAGTAGCCACAACAGGAGAAGCTGAGAGGAGATCCAGTAGAGACATCTACTCATGCAGAGACCTCTAGTAGGGGGAAACTTTGAGCTAGGTGGGCTGAGGGATCACATGCAGCCGTACCTCCAGGTAGGAGGTGGGGCGATATAGAGTGATCGTCCCAAGGAGGAGGGGCAGGATCCTTGAGGTACCCAACCTCTTGGATGAGACCTTGCTATGGGAGCCCCTATGTGGAGTAGCAGGAACTCACTGATTGGGTAGAGACAGATGTAGATGGAGCGACATAGAGAGCTACAATGCAGGAAATCCCTGGACAATGCAGAGCATGCAGGCTGTTGCAATGTGAGAGGCACAAGTGTGTTGCATAGTGCAGGGTAGATAGAGAAGGGTGCAATGGTGCGAGATGCATGGAGATGTTGCAGTAGCGCAGATGTTAGAGAGGGAGCACTTGTCAGCAACAGGTAGAGCTTCAACATCAGAGTATGTTTCTAGCCCAACAGAGAGGTCAGTTTGGAGTTTTTTTGTTCCGAGTGTTGCTGGAGCAACTGCACTTGGTAGATGTTTTGCATGTGGAACATTCCAGAGTTACAGGATCGGGTTCGAGAGGAAGTCTTTCTTGCTGAGAGGGAGTGTTAAAAAGTGTGCAACAAGAAATTCTAAATTTAGGAAGTGCTAAAAATAGAACTGCTAAAAATAACACTTCTAAAAAAAACAGTTTGGCCAATGAGCATTTTGGCCACCTTGGGTGAGGGGTGAAACTGCTAAAAATAACGTCTTCTAAAAATAGAATTTATGGGTCCCTTCCTATTTATAGCAGTCCCTGGTCTATCTATAGGAAGTAAATTTGAATTTGGTCTTATCAGTAGTATGGAATATTAATTAATTAATTCTCCATGAGTTAATTAGTTAAGGAAAAGCAAACTTGAAGTCTTTGTGAGAACATGCAATTATTTCTCCACTAATTGGGGAATGTGTCCTTGATTTGCTCCACT
>APFE031258883.1:0-14618 GCA_000404065.3 Pinus taeda
GCCACCACAGCCACAACCAGAGCCAGAGGCCATTCATGAGGAGGGAGGTCCATCACACCAGCCCGAGATTATTGCTCCGAGACATGTTGTTTTCCCACTGTAGCTTACATATCAGAGGGGTCATAGGACCTTGTTTGCAGCAGCTCGACGAGTACTTTCTCCACAGCAGGTGGAAGGGGTCTCGTCATCATCATCAGGTCAGCGAGTGTTATCTCCACACCAGGTGGAAGGGGCCTCGTTTCCGACAACAGCACAGGTAGCAGAGAGGGGCAAGTAGCCCATGATTGAGGAGAGATTGTCAGGTGATCCGGTTATTGATCTTGACGCCGGTTCTCCTAGCACAGAGCTCAAGGATATCATCCTAGAGCAAAGTACCGAGATTCAGTCACTGCAAACAAAATTATTGATGGAAAAATGGACAATAAACTATCTTGAGCAGCGCAACAAGCAACTTGAGGATGAGAAAGAGTTGGATGAGCTGTGGAGGATTCGAAGTGATCGAGTCATCAACCGTAGGAGGCCCGGTGACTTGCTGCCCAAGAAGAGGGAATCCATGCTTATCCGGGTGAATACACATTTAGAGAGGTTGTTGGCAAAGGCCAACCAAGAAAAGAAGTTGCTAAAGAACATGAAGAATCATTATTGGGCAAGGATGCATGTTGGTAAGGCAAGGATAAAGATTCTTCAAAGGAGGTTGACCGAGGCTCTCAAAGGGAGGAAGAAGACCAACCCGCTCCGTATCTTGGCTAAGGCCTCTCTCACTCACCATGATACTCATTAGCCTCCTCCTAGCAGAAAAACCAAGAAATTTTGAGAGTTTTGAGGCATTTTTGGCATTTTTGGGAATTTTACAGGTTTTGGCCATTTGAGTGGTCTCACCCCATGCGCGACCAGTCATGAGGACAGCTCAAAACGGGGAAAACTCTACATTTTTGGAATTGTCATGAAAAAATACACTTGCCTATGGATGGGTTTCAAATTTTATGAAGATTTGGGCTCCCAAAAGCTCAAAATACATGCAAATTTTGACTTTCTGCCCCTTTTTTGAGTTGCAGAAAGCTGCCTTGGGAGAAATGACTTCTGAGGGGTCAAATCAACTCCAAATTCAGAAATTCTAGTGGGGTTGGAAATTAGACTCACATACCTTTCCTATGAGCTATCTTGCACCTGATTTGGACACCGGGAAGGCCCTCAAACAGAGCTACCAATGCGCGCGACCAGTCAAAGTCAGGGGCGCGACCACTCAGGGAAATTTGCCTGTTTTTACCAGTTCGACCAGCAAAACACTGTTTTCACCTTGGTTGACTTTTGAGGCATGTAAATGATGGATTTTTGTGTAAATTTCATGGCACTTAGATACTTTTACTCTTCTTGACCACTTCTAGAAGTTTCTTTGATGTAAATGGTAAATATTTAATGCATGGATAGGTTTCCTAAAGTTTTAGAGGCAAGTTGTTGTAATTGCCTATTATCTAGTGATTAATTTAGAATTAGTTGCAACAGCTCCTAGGAAGCTGAGCTCGACCCCTAGAGGTGGGGAAAGGAGTTAGATCTTCTATATTATGCCTTCTCTTACTCATTTTCATGGTTGGACTCTTGAGGGAGAAGCTCTATTATATATTTTACTTGTATCTCTGCAATTTGAGGAAAAGGAAGGCCAGGGTTTTGCAGACATCATTGTGGATTCTTGTGGATTATTGTGCTGATGGTGTGTTTCCTACTTGTCATTGTAAGTGTGTTTATGTGTTCCATCTCTCATTCTACTGCTGCTAATTAAACAAAAGAAGGGATAAAGTTTGAATTCATGCATGCCATGCTCAGCTTTCAATTTTGTTTAATATTTATGTTTTCCACTGTCTAGAGAGGATTCAAATTTATTGTTTGCCCTCTTTAGCCTCTCTTCTTTTCTCCTTGATCATCCATTTCAGCTAAAGGCATCAGCACAAACTCCTACCTTGCCCCAAAGACCCACCTGCAAAAACTGAGCTCAATCCCCGCACCCTGAATTGCACTCCCTCCAATTGCCACCAAAAAACCCAAAAACTTTAAATCAACCCCCCTTATCAGTTTACTAGCCTAAAATCCTTGTTCCTAAATGGTCAACTCATCCTATTGACAAATTCACCTAGTTTGACCCGAGAGAGCCTTCTCATACCCCGTAGGGCTAGCTACGAGGTGAAATGGTTTGATGTAGCTTTGAGGTTTGTCTATCTCAGCCTAGGTGAAATCTCAAGTGCTAACATATCCAACAACATGCATTCAACCAGATTCATACAAATGCATACAAAGTAATTCATAAGCATATGCGTAAGTTGAATAACATACATTTCCAATGCAACAAGAATAGTCCTACTTCATTAAAAACATATGCATGAAAGCATATTGGCTCTGATTTTATTATTATAAGTGAAAGTTCCATCCATACATAAACCATTGACGATCACTGGCCCCAATAGTGGAACAATGCAATCAAGAATGCATGCTCCTCCAAAATAGTATACTCTCTCTACGCTATGGAGAAGCCAAGGCTCTTCACAATACTCCCAAGCCTTCTCTAAGCCTAAGCCTAGCCAAAATCTTGGCTCCCAAAATCCCATTCTATGAGTTATGAGGCTCTATTTATAACAAAGGGCGGGGTGACCCTTGACATTCCCCTTTGTTACTCTTTGACTTCCCTCATGACTCTTCAACTTCTTCACTAAATGACACATTATATTACATGATGAATTTTCATATTCTAGTATTGGCACTTGGAATTTCACTTACAACATATTTACAAATAACATTACATTTTCCACATGTACCCATCTAGACAAAATAGGCTAGAGACAGCCTAACAAGACACAACAATATGATTCTGGAGTTTGGGGAAAGTCCACCTCAGCAACATCCACTTGATGCTTCTCGGTCACATATCAGTGTCAATCTTGGTATTATGTGATGGTGTCTTTCTAGAAGCAAACCCTAGCCTCCATGGCATATGGGTATATGGTCTTGGAACTTTTATCCAACTCATTCTGAAGCATGATTAGCATGGTGTTGACCTTTCTAGGACCATCGATTTACTTATGCATGTTGTGTGTGTTCATCTCCAAGTCTTTCCTGGTGGCCTCTCGTCTTAGTTGCTCCAAGTACTCATCGATCTCTAGCCGGACTTGGTTCTTGGGTTTAGCATCGGTGAGGGAACCGATTGATGGGATCTAGTGCTTTCTCACCATGACATCCAAAATATTGTACAACCACACATATGAGGCATGTATGATGCCGATGAATGAGGCAAGCTCCTCATAGTTTTGGAACAACATTCAGACCTTTGCTTTCTCCAGCTCTGCCTGTAACTTCATCTTATTTTCTAAGTCAAGTGGGGCCCCTTTGTACTGCATTGTCAACTCTTGTACATGGGCGATGGCAGCATGTATGTTCTTGAGATTTCGAACAAACTCTTTGCTCCACTATTGTAGGCCATGCACATGGACAACTGTTTTATGCACGGTGAAAAATCCGTCATAGAGCTTCCACGTGGTATTGCCAAGTGTTAATACTTCAGCCAATATCATTGTCTTCATCCCCCCCAATGCGGAAACTACATTTTGCACTGATGCTCAGAGTTGTTCTACCTCTTGCATGGCATCCTACAAGTTCTTTGCCAGTTATTCATTCTCGGCCATCAGATACTGAACATTTGAGCTTGTTTCTCCTGCATAGCCCAAGTTGTCTTGGGCAATGGAAATTGGATGCTTCCTAGTGTCCACCACTATCACCCTTTCCTTGATGAATACAGGTGATGCGTGATCACCCGAAAGTGGTTCCACCACGCCTGTACAATATTCTCCTGCAACTCGTCAAATGATAGATTGTACACATCCATGATCATATCATCATCAAGGAGAACAACATATCCTTCCTCGCTTGAGGTTGGTTCTAACACCGGAGGTGGTGGAGACTGAGGGATGACTTGTGGTGCTCACAGCATCATATCAGTGTCTTCATTTTGTGGCTTCTGTTCCAACTCCATGTCTGTCACTTCAGTTAATTTCTCATTCTGATGAGCAAGCTCTTGATCCTACATCTGTTCACCCTCTTCCTCAACTACTGGTTGTTTCGGCTCATCAACCTGTATTGACTTTGTTTGCTATGTCATCGTGACTTTCCTTTGTTCTTCTTCTTGTTTCTGCTTCTCTTCTATTTCTCTCCTCCTTAACTATTATTCTTCCTTCAACTTCTTCTTTGTCTCCTACAGCTTTAGTTTTGCTTCCTGCAACCTCTTCTTTTCTCTCTTTATCCGCTGCTCCCTCTTTGCTTCCGCTGCTAAAGTTTCCTTCTCAAGGATAGGATCTGCCTTCATTTTGCAACTTTGCTCTCCCTCTAGGTTCTTAGTAACCTTCCTCTTTCCCTTGTTAGCACTGGATTGTTGCCTTTTGTTGTTTTTATTGTTGCTTTTGGACCTGTTGTTGTCTGCAGATCAACCTTCCAAGCTTTTTCTATACTTACCAGCTCGTTGAGTCTAGAGGCATTGTAGCAGTACCTCCAAGGGTCCTCCTTCTTGCCAATGACATGTCCTACGGATCTACAAAATGTAAACTCCATACAATGGTCCTTGCAAATACTATGGGGATCATACAGATTAAAATCCTTGGTGCTAAACTCGAATTTCATTATGTCCTTAGCCACGACATCTGCATCTTTCAAGTTCTTAATCTCGTATAATCTGATCCGCAAAGGAAGAGCGGGACATGGCGCTTTCTTCTTCTTATGCGGTTGTGCTGACAACCCTGTAGCAAGGTGGTATGAAACTTCTTGCATGATCAATTTGTCAATGGCATGCCTTGGTAGAACATGTGGAGGATTCTCTCCGCAAAACACTCTGATGAAGGTGCCACCTGGTGAGGCATACCAATCTGCAATTTTTACTATCGCCTCCTTTGCTTCTCAGGACATGCAAGGTGGATCTTGTTCAAAGATAAGCTTGTACAACAGGATGTTAAAACGGTCAGTTAAACTTGCCATCACTCCTCGATAATTGAAGTTGGAAATAAACTTGCAATAGATGTTAACGACAGTCTCTTTTGGTGTCCATGTCCAACTCATGCAGGGAAGTATTGTTGGGCACATATTGCATCCAGTAAGTATGCAGAAATGTAAAACATTGCTTTCTCATTCTGGGGTAGATTTTGAGCCTTAGCCACATGGGACTTCAACTAATGAGCCAATGGATCCAACTAGTTGAATAGCCTCCCATCATTCACCAATTGGTCCAATAAGACTACCCACATGTCATGAAAGGTTTATGTGTTCTCTTGACCATATATTTTGTATTCAAAGATGACCAAGAACTGGTAAACCTTCCTGAGGGACTTCGTCTTGTAAACATGGGTGGGACGGCTCTTTCACCCAGCGCTTGACAATGTCTCTTTTGTTCACATAGCTATGGGTGGCATAGAAGAGTGAGTCCATGCGCTTCACCGACTCGGGAAAGTGATACATCTACTGAAATTTCTCTGCCCTAAAGGTGGCAAGCTCTCTCCCATTGGCACTGCTCAATGTCATAGTCTGCTCATCTGTATGTGAAATAATCCAGTTGATGATGTCCACACATGGGAAGTTGGGGTACTTGCATGCAACCTTGTGTAACCCTGACCATTAGATTCTAAGATAAACCTGTCGGTCCTCTAAATCTGCCTTGAAGTCCTCCGCAAAAGTGTCTTTGATTTGTTGTCATGTCAGTGTTGTTCCCTTCTCAATGGACAAATGAGTATTTGCATATACTGGTAGATCAACTGATATCTTATCAACTGCTTCCCGAGTAATGCTCTCGGCAGTTTCCTTTGAGGCAGCTCTCTTGGATGCCATGTTAATTGTAAATGTTAGAGAGATGCTCAACAACCATTGTACCTATGGGACAAAGAGGACACTCATGGCAAGAAAATTCAACTAAAAGCAAAACAACTTCAAGACAAGATCAAGTAGCAAGTCAAGCTCATGACAGGAAGTATTGCACAGTTTTAACTGACAAAGGTGACTAGCTGACTATGGGAACTGCGTAATGCGTAGTCCAAGCAGTCAGTGTGGGATCTTGATGACTCGAATTGTGCAAAGTGCAGTTCAATCTAGGCCAAGGCCTGAGAGAGACTGCGCAGTCTCAATGGCCAAGATGGGAGACTGGCTCCTAGAACTGCGTAGTACGCAAATGGGGCTAGCCCAGGCTAGGCTCTGTGCAATTCCATAAGCCAATCCAGAGGCTTGAGTCTCCAGATTAAGTAGAGCTAGTTGTGCATAGTGAGATCCGAGCAAAGGGACCCAGATCTGCCCTAGGGGAGTGTGAAAAATGAGCAGATCTGAAAGATGGTGTGATGTTGAGTGCATATCTGACTAAGTGTTGATGCATGCATGTGAAACAATTGCAACAATTGATTAAACTAAAGGAAAATGAAGCATTTGAAGAGAGTTGCCGTAATGGCGACCATTGGTGCAAAATGGGAAAACTCATGCGAAATTTGGGAAAATAAATCTATAACTTGAAACAACACTTATACAAGCTAAAACAAGATGAAATGCCAGCAATCATGCAAAGAAACAAGTGAAACAACACTCTCACAAGCTAAACAAGAAAAAGCGACAAAAAGATCACAAAAGACGAGAAAAGCAAACTCGCCCAGAAAAGCAAAGACGATCGCACCAAAGGCTCCTTGGTATCCTTGGGAATGCTAGAGCTCCAAGATCGAGTGTGCAAGTGAGCTCTAGTAACGTCAATTAAATAGATTTGGTCATGTTAGGGTTTATGATGCGCATGCCCAAAAGGAAAAAGTGACACTTGGCAAAAGTTTCTAAAAATGACGCAAGTGCCTCCTCTGGGTTACTAAAAATAGATCCCTATTTTTTAGGGTTGTTTTTCTTTTTCGAGAAAAATTGCCATGCATTGCTTGGAAATATTATGCAGTTCTGTGTAGGACTGGGCAACTCTCGGGCTCATGTACTGCGCAGTTTCTGAGCATAGTGAGGTCTACGCAGTTTTTAGGCTCAATGTTGGGTTGCCCCTCCATGACTGCGCATTTCTAGAGCTCAAGGCTCACTAGTAATCAGGATTGCACGATTCCCAACAGCAAGGCCAATTGCCCTAAAGAATTGTGCAGTTCTCCGAGGCAAGCCTAGAATTGTTAAGGGACCAAGTCAGGAGATTGGCTTGTGGGTTAGAAAATGAACTAAGTGAGAAAACACAAGGCAATATGAAAATAACAAGTCTGATTTGAAGCATGGATACCTGGATCAGTGCAAGATGAGTTTTTTTGGTTTAGAAGGAATGCTCCAAAATCGAAACGTAGGAAAAATTTTGGACTCTGGCTCTCTGTATGGACCTTGTCTTCATGGTAAGCGAGTCTAACTCTTCTGGACGTATTGTTCAGTTCTTCGATTATCATAGCTTCTTCACTTATCTTGATTTAAAGATGTAGCCCCTACCATTCTCTTTATCGACAACACACATACCAAGGAAAGTCAAACTGAGTTGTTTTAATTGGGGATGAGGGGTATATAGATGCAGAAGTAAAATAGATTGTCGAAGTTTTATTTTCTTCTCTGGTGTTGCTCCGCTACCAGCAGGCTTGGACAGTACCCCGGCGGAGTCACTTCAGGAGCACAAGCATTGCTACGCTACTAGCGAGCCTGGACAGTACCCCGATGGAATTACTTGCTTCACCTCTTTGCACAAGAAGCCTTTCTCTTCTTTCACCCTTTATTTTATTTTTTTATTTTTTCATTTTTCATTTTCAAAGAACTATGCATAGGCACTTATTTATTTCATGAGGCGGAAGAGGGATCACGACTTATTAAGAGCAGAAGAGGTTGTCCCTTCAGAGAAGGATATTTATATATACCTCTGACATACTTGTTAAGATTTCCCCCCTCTCCTTACTCTACTTGACTGAGTTGATAGGGGTTAACCGAAAATAGAAAGCGATTAGAGTAGGCGATACTAGTTAAGAGCACAAGCATCGTGATTTCAGCATAACTCTCTCTGAAAGGAACGTATTTTCCATCATGGTATCATCGATTAGAATAAATGCAAGATTCACATAAAGAGAGGGGATAGATAGATAACCAAGTGTTGATAGTTGTACAAGTTCCTCTTGAACTTCACCCTACTTGTCTAAGAAGCCAAACATGGTTTGATGTGAAAAATAACCTACAGGTGTAAAAACAAACCAAGAAACAAACAAGGAAAGAAAACTACTCCTACTCCTAATCTAAGCAGAACATAGACCAACTCACGTAAAGTGATACTTCCAATGCAACAATCGACACATTGGTTGGCCCATGAATGCGAGAGAACGTCTGAGAAGAAAGATATACAAGTAAACCAACAGACAAGAAAGATAAAACAATGCAAACCAATACACTCGAAACTTGAATGCATACGTAGAAAAGTAAAAACGAAAAGCCCATGAAAGGCACTATGCGGATGTGTCATGGTGTACTAACACATTGTGAGTGGAATACAAGCATGTAAACACATTCAAACTTGAAAAACGAGCAAACATAAAGAAAGAGGAAAACTTTTGTTTTGCAATAGTGCTTGTTACATACAACTCCTCCAATACTTAAGCAATAGGATCGTGTGATTCCGATGGAGGACAGGAAAACTGTGAAATAAATTGGCTTTCAATGTAAACAATAGAGTGATGAGGAGCCTAGATAGATTCAATAGATTTATGATCCGAAGTGGAACTATCCTCAAGGCTATGAGAACCCGAAATAACCATGAGCTCGTGCTGAAGTGCCTCAACAACTTGAGGAGTTCCCAATTCATCAGAAGATGGATCATCAAAAGACTGGTGGTTTAGAAAGATCAACAGTGGACAAATCATAATCGTGATTGAATGAATGAATCAAAAGATCATGACAACCACGATCAGAAAGTTCAAGGTGATGGATAGAGGCATCCTCATGATTTGACAAATCATAAAGAGGGGATAATGGAAAACAATAAATTTCAACCTTTATGTCTCTGGAAAGGTAAGATAAGAGATTGGGAGGATTAAGGAAGACAGATTTGTGCTCTTTGCATTTAAATGAAAAACTTGCATTCCACGTGTTCTGTGAATGATCAGAAATAGAAACATATGAAAATGAATTTTCACTAGATGGAACAGAATTGACAGAATCGTGGAAGATGTCAGGCTAAAGCGGACGAGGTGCAGACAAGAGGAGGTCATCCTTCACCGTAGATTATAGTTCGAACTCCCACACATACTCATCTAAAATGATATTGCAGGTTGGTTGTTTAACACCAACTCCATTCAGAATTTGATCCTTGTGAACATCACAAGTGAGATCCGAGACGGATGAACACAACACACCAAAATCTGGAGGATCAAAGGAATCGAAGAATAGAGGATGAGGAGATAACACCACATGAAAACCATCAGAGTTACAGTGTAAATCTGCGTAGAAATCCTGGGCAGGTGGGGTAGGAGGAGATGGAGATAGATCAACAGGTAGATGGTCAACTTCTCCCAGCTTGACCTGGAGAGCTAGAGTTGTTTGATGGGAAGGGGGCATAGGGTCACTTGGGACAACAACCTTGTTCATTTTAGATTTAGAAGCTCTAACACCAAGGTATGTTGGGAGAGGTTCAAAATATTCTAACTCATGTGGATTCTCAAAAACATGAACAAGATATTCAAATATTTCATCCAAGAATTCCCAGTCAACTTCATCTTCAGGAAATTCAAAACAATAGTGAAGAAAACGATCGTGAAAATCTTGTAGAGATTCGCTAGGTGATTTTCGCAATTTTAAAATTTTTCTATTAAGGGATTTATGGCCATAAAGAATGAAAGCACGACGTGATTCTCTAAAAAACTGATCAAAAGAGTGTATAGAGGTTGCAGGCAATGTGTGACACCATTGCTTTGTATGCCCTTCGAACGTCAAAGCAAACAACCCATAGGCAATATTGCCATATGGGACATCATGCCTGTCACAAACACCAACAAAAGCAAATGTTTGCCTGAGCAAGGTTATTCCACCCTTGTTGTTAAAGTTAAATCTGGACAAGTCATCTAAAATGGTCGTCGACACTTCAAAATGTGCAGAGTTAGAAAAACATGTCGGGGTTTTGATTTGGGAAGAAGTCATGAAATATGTGCAGAAATTCAAAACAGACTTCAAGGGCTTAGCTTGTCATCTGGCCCTCCTTCTAGCGCCAGAAATGTTGATGATTTTCGACCCTCCAACATTCAAGGGATCTCCCTAACATGAAGTCCCAACTAGACCTCATACCGTTTGGAGTAGGAGTCCTAGCAATGGGTGGTAGTGTAATGCCTTGACTGAGGTAGCATGCAGAGGAAAGTATGATAGCTTTGGGTGAGAGAAAGTGTGTGACCCTGCGCATGAAGGTTCTAACACACGAAGGGGAAAAGGAAGTGTGCCCCTTAAAATCCTGTAATAGTACGTAGCTTGAAAGGAACACACAAGCGAAATGACATCACAAGCTAAAATCTAGAATAGTCCACAAGTTAAAGTGATGAGTTAATCCAACAACATGCATTCAACCAGATTCATACAAATGCATACAAAGTAGTTCATAAGCATATGTGTAAGTTAAATAACATACATTGCCAATGCAACAAGAATAGTCCTACTACATTAACAACATATGCATGAAAGCGTGTTGGCTTTGATTTTATTATTATAAGTGAAAGTTCCATCCATACATACACCATTGGAAACCACTAGCTCCAAAAGTGGAACATTACAGTCAAGAACACCTACTCCTCCAAATAAGTATACTCGCTCTATGCTTTGGAGAAGCCAAGGCTCTTCACAATACTCCTAAGCCTTCTCTAAGCCTAAGCCTAGCCAAAATCTTGGCTCCCAAAACCTCGTTTTATGAGTTATGAGGTTATATTTATAACAAAGGGTGGGGTGACCCTTGACATTCCCCTTTGTGACTCTTTGACTTCCCTCATGACTCTTCAACTTCTTCACTAAATGACACATTACATTACATGATGACTTTTCATATTCCAATATTGACACTTGGAATTTCACTTACAACATATTTACAAATAATATTACATTTTCCACATGTACCCATATAAGACAAAATAGGTTGGAGACAACCTAACAAGACATAACACTATGATTCTGGAGTTTGTGGAAAGTCCAGCTCAACAAAATCCACTTGATTCTTCTTGGTCACATATTGGTGCCAAGCTTGGTACTATGTGATGGTGCCCCCAAACTGTTTGATGGTGTCTTTCTGGAAGCGAACTCTTGCCTCCTGTCATCCAAGTATATGGTCTTGGAACCTTTATCCAACTCCTTCTGAAGCATAAGCATCATGGTGTTGACCTTGATAGGACCACCGATGTACTTCTGCATGTTGTGTGCATTCAACTCCAAGTCTTCACTGGTGCCTTCTCATATTACTCCAAGTACTCATCGATATCTAGCTGGACTTGATTCTTGGGTTTAACATTGGTGAGGGAACCGATTGATGGGATCTGGTGCTTTATCACCATGACATTCAAACTATTGTACAACCACACATATGAGGCTTGTATGTTGTTGATGAATGAGGTGAGATGCTCATAGTTCTGGATCAACATTTGAACCTTGGCTTTCTCTAGCTCTGCATGTGGCTTCATCTTCTTTTCTAAGTCAAGCAGGGCCCTTTTGTACGCATTGTCCACTCTTGTACATGGGTGATCGTAGCATGTATGTTCTTGAGAGTTTGAACAAACTCTTTGCTTTGCAGTTGTAGGCCATGCACACGGACAACTACGTTATGCACGGTGACAAATCCATCATAGAGCTTCCACATGGTATCACCAAGTGTTGATACTTCAACCAATATTGATGTCTTCATCTCCCCCAATGCAAAAACTTCACTTTGCGTTGATGCTCGGAGTTGTTCTGCCTCTTGCCTTGCAACTTGCAAGTTCTTTGCCGTTTCTTTATTCTCGGTCGTCATATACTGAACATTTGAGCTTGTTGCTCTTGCATAGGCCAAGCTGGTATGGGCAATGGAAGTCGGATGCTTCCTAGTGTCTGACATTATCACCCTTTCCTTGACGAATGCAGGTGATGCGTGATCATCCAGAAAGTGCTTCCTTCTCACCTGTACAATCGTCTTATGTAGCTCATCAAATGATAGATTATACACATTCATGACCGGATCACCATCAAGGAGAACAACATCTCCTTGCTCGCTCAGGGTTGGTTCTAACACCGGAGGTGGTGGAGACTGATGCATGACCTATGGTCCTCTCGGCATTAGGTTAGTGTCTTCATTATGTGGCCCTTATTCCAACTCCATGTTTGTCACTTCAATCAATTACTCAATTTGTTGAGCAAGCTCTTGATCCTGCATCTGTTCACCCTCTTCCTCAACTATCGGCTGTTTCGAATCATTAACCTGTATCTGCGTTATTTGCTTTATCGTCGTGCCTTGCCTTTACTATTTTTCCTATTTCTGCTTCTCTTCTCTTTCTCTCCTCCTCAACTCATGTTCTTCCTTCAGCTTATTCTTTGTCTCTTGCAGCTTTAGTTCTACTTCCTGTAGCCTTTTCTTTTCTCCCTTCCTTCACTCTGCTCTCTTCATCCACTGCTCCCTCTTTGCTTCCGCTGCCAAAGCTTCCTTCTCAAGGATATGATCTACCTTCATTTTGCAACTTTTCTCTCCCTTTAGGGTCTCAATAACCTTCCTCTTTCCCTTGTCTACAGAGCAACTTTCCAAGATTTTTCTATATTGACCGGCTTGTTGAGTCTAGAGGCATTGTAGCAGTACCTCCAAGGGTCCTCCTCTGGCCAATGACATGTCTCGTGGATCCATGGAAAGAAAACTCACGTACAATGATCCTTGCAAATATTGCGGGGATCATACGGATTAAAATCCTTGGTGCCAAACCCGAATTTCACTATGTCCTTAGCCTTGACATCTGCACCTTTCAAGCTCGTAATCTCATATAATCTAATCCGCAAAGGAAGAGCGGGCCATGGTGCTTTCTTCTTCCTATGCAGTCCTGCTGACAACCATGTAGCAAGGTGGTATGAAACTTCTTGCATGATCAGTTTGCCAATGGAATACCTTGCTAGAATGTGCAAAGGCTTCTCTTCACCAAACACTTTGATGAAGGTGCCACCTGGTGAGGCATACCAATCTGCAATGTTTACTATCGCCTCCATTGCTTCTCGGGACATGCAAGGTGGATCCTTCTCAAAGATAAGCTTGTACAACATGATGATAAAATGGTTAATTAGCCTTGCCATCACTCCTCGATAGCTGCAATCGGAAAGAAACTTGCAATAGATGTTGACGATAGTCTCTTTTGGTGTCCATGTCCAACTCATGTTAGGGAACTATTGTTGGGCACATATTGCATCCAGTAAGAATGCAAACATGTAGAACCTTGCTTGCTCATTCTTGGGCAGATTCTGATCCTTAGCCACATGGGACTTCAACTGATGATCCAACAGATATGACTAGTTGAATGGCCTCCCATAATTCACCAACTGCTCCAGTAAGACTACCCACCCTTCAGGAAAGGTTTATGTGTTCTCTTGACCATATATTTTGTATTAAGAGATGACCAAGAACATGGGTGGGTGTCTATCTAAACTTCGATGGCTCTTTCACCCAGCACTTGACAATGTCTCTCGTGTTCACATAGCTATGGGTGGCATAGAAGAGTGAGTCCATGCGCTTCATCGGCTCATACAAGTGATACATCTGCTAAAAGTTCTTTGCCCTAAAGGTGGCAAGCTCTCTCCTGTTGGCACTGCTCAATGTCATAGTCTACTCATACGTATGTGAGACAATCCAGTTCATGATGTCCGCACATGGGAAGGCGGGGTACCTACATGCAACCTTGTATAAACTTGACCGTTGGATGCTAAGATAAACTTGTCAGTCCTCTAAATCTGCCTTGAAGTCCTCCACAAAAGTGTCTTTGATCTGCTGCCATGTCAGTGTTGTTCCCTTCTCAATGAACAACTTAGTGTCTACATATACTGGTAGATCAACTGATATCTGCTCAATTGCTTCCCCAGTACTGCTCTTGGTGGTTTCCTTTAATGCAACTCTCTTGGATTCCATGTTAGTTGTAACTGTTAAAGAGATGCTCAACAACTATTGTACCTTTGGGACAGAGAGGACACCCATGGCAAGCAAATGTTAGCTAAAAGAAAAACAACTTCAAGACAAGATCAAGCAGCAAGCCGACTCATGATGGGAAGGGTGCAGTTTTGACTGACAGAGGTGACTAGATGACTGTGGGACATGCGCATTGCACAATTCCAATAGTCAGTGTGGGAGCTTGATGACTGGAACTATACAATGTGTAGCTCAGTCTGGGCTAAGGCCTAGGAGAGACTGCGAATTGTGCAGTCTCAGTGGCCAAGATGGGAGACTGGCTCCTAGAACTACGCAGTGCACACTTGGAGCCAACCCAGGCTAGGCTCTGCGCAATTCCAGAAGTCAAGTCAGAGGTTTGAGTCTCGAGATTGTGCAAACCTAACCGTGCACAGTGAGATCCAAGCAAAGGGACCCAAATCTGCCTAAGGGGTGTGTGAAAAACAAGCAGATATGAAATATGGTGTGATGTTGAGTGCATATT
>APFE031258886.1:0-22192 GCA_000404065.3 Pinus taeda
ATAAGTGTTTTGTTGAGGTTTCCATTGAGAGATTTCGTCAAACAATTTGGAAAAACATGGCTGTAGGTGCATATTTAACATTTTAACCACCAAACATAGAGATATCATGCCAAAGACTGGTAAACGTATTAGATTATAGATATATCATGCCAAACACTGGTAAACGTATTAGATTAGCAGCAAGGAATACACTTTAACAACAGTATGCTATAGGCATTAAATAAACCCAAAGATACAACCCACTAATATATGCATTTAACACAAAGAATATCCCAGAAGACACAGTAAAGGGAACCTTTTTTCTCTTATAAATGCGCTGCTTTCTTAGCCGGCGATTTATTGCAATCGAATCGCGATTTTTTGGAAAAATCGCAATTTTATTGCGAGTACTGCAACACTGATTCTTCCTATATGCATTGTTGTGCCCACAACTCATCAAAGGGAGTTGAATCTTTCTTGGAGTAGATGCTTGTTGCAAAGTTGCTCCATTCTGGTGGTACTGCATTTAGTACACAGATGGTTACTTCAGAATCAATGGTTGGTTCCAGTGTTGCAGTACTTGCGATAAAATCGCGGTTTTTTAAATCCAACGATAATATCCCCTGATAAATATAATATATATTTATTTTATTTTATTATTTTATTTTTTTCGGCGATTTTTTGGAGAAAAATCACGATTTGATCGCAAAAAATTGCCGGCTAAGAAAGCAACATGTTTATAAGAGGAAAAAGGTTCCCTTTACTGTGTCTTGTGGGATATTCTCTGTGTTAAATGCATATATTAGTGGGTTGTATTTTTGGGCTGATTTAATGCCTGTAGCATACTACTGTTAAAGTGTATTCCTTGCTGCTAATCTAACACGTTTACCAATCTTTGGCATGGTATATCTATGTTTGGTGGTTAAAATGTTAAATATGCACCTACAGCCATGTGTTGCCAAACTAGTTGACGAAATCTCTCAATGAGAACCTCAACAAAACTCTTATTGGAAAATTTAAGGAGCTTAGGGAAGGGTATCTTACAAAATTTGAATATTTTATGAAAATATTGCCAATTGTTTTAGTTTTAGTGTCATGGATTATATATATAATTATTAGAAATTTGAATTTTTTCAAAATATTGCCAAATGGTTTTGTTTTCATATTAGGGACCAAAAAATTTCAAAAAGGTTTTTATACTTTAAAATAAATTTCCATCTTTAAAATTTTTCTTTTTCCTTTGCCCACTGTGAGATATTTATTTATCCTAAAGAGACAACTTAAGTATCATTATCAGCACATGAGAAATTGATATGTCCCATAATCCTTCAACCACCTTGTGGTGATTTGTAAATTTTTTGCTAATATTCACAAGCCAACAAAAATGATAAACTAGCTCAACATTTTTATTTAACTGACCACACATTTTGCTCTAGTATTTAAAATCTATTTCCATATTCCTAAAATTTTGATTTCTTAACTGTGCGCCTTTTCCAGTTGGTGTAGTTTTGTTGCCACTAGTAGAGGACGTGGTCTACCTCCTATAGCTCCTAGTTCTATAGCTTCTAGAGCACAACAGAGTGCACTGTCAACTCCACCGACATCTACATCTAGAGGGAAAGGGAAAGCTATTGTATCGGATGAAAGCATAGGAATGCATGCTGGATATAAAACTTTAAATAAGATTCATGTATATAGAGTCTTGTGGAGAAAAAGTTGGTCATGAAATATGCTTAGGTAGGATATATGATGCTTGAAAAGAATAGGATTTGACTTAAGGATGTGTAAAGAATGCAAGACTTTCTCTAGAACATATGTACAATAATGATTAGCATCCAATATATTCCCTGAAAGAAAAGCTGTAACTTGGTAATCAAGTTCGATCCTTGGGCACTTTGATGCATGAAGGAAGATTTATAAGATGGACCATGAGGATGTTAATGGAACGAGAAGGTCAACATGATGAGTAAGTCTGCTTTTAATTATTATTGGTTATTTGGTTAAAATATTATTTTTCTACCTGGAAGAATGTTGCAGGAATATATGATGGCAGTTGAAGCAAGTTCAACTGTATGGATGAAGGATAGTGAGGGGAGCTCGATATCTAGTACCTGACAACTGTGAAATCAAAATATGGACATCTTGAGATTAAGAGGTAGCAGTGCAAGAAGATAACCTGAAGGTCAAAGGAAGATCACTTTCAAGAAGAAGCTATGATCAACTTGAAGTTTGGAAAGGCTCAATGTAATGCCTTCATGTCAAAGAAGAAAGTGATGAACAAGAAGATTGGATTGGAATCTGTGACAAGATTGAAGAGAGAAGGTGGCTCCATGATACCTTAAAAGAAAGAAAGCTCAATGATGTAGAGGAAAGAGGGAGTCGGGCAGCTATGGAGTAACTGGTAGCTGATATTCTTATGAAGACAAGCAGTAAGGCTTGTGATGGTGACTTCCCATATAGAAAGGAAGTCTAGATCTCCTATGAGGGAGTAAATGAGTCTCCTTTATGTGCATTCTCCTCTTCAGGTGATGAAGAGAGAATGACAAAGAATTGGATAAACATCTGTGGTTTCCTAGAGGATATAACATCCAAGAAAGGAAAGGTACCGACACTCTTGGAGGATGGAAAAGGTATCCGAGAAAAGAGTGGTTGAAGAGGATCGATATTCTTTGAGGACTCAGGGATGGAGTGTTGAGAATTCTAGGGCATCAAGTATTATGTGATTTCTCTTCCATTAGTAACTGCTTGTGAGTGCTTTTTACAACTTTAGATTAAGATCTTTTTATCTTTAGTTATTAGTGTTCTTCTTCATTAAAAAACTACCAATGCATGAACATAAATAGACAAGAGACACAAAATGTAGGCTAGGAGCTAGGGCCAAAACCTCTCACTCTTTGAGAGGAAAACTTGCACAAATTCTTCTTATAGAGATTCTAATTGACGAATACCAAGACCAAGACACTTGACCTATTAGCCACTCTTAGACCAAGACACAAGTCCTCTTCTTTTGAGGTAGCACCGAGACCTTCTTCATGTAGTAGCACCGAAACCTTCTTCATCTAATAGCACGGAGACCTTGTCACACACTTGTGACTTTCTTCCTGTGGTAGCACCAAATTCTCTTTGTTGACAGAGATTACACCGAGATCCTCACTATGATATAGCACTGACACAGTGAGGGGATGTCACTGTGGTATCACCGAAACCTTGTCTAACTTCTCTGCTCCAATCCCCACTATGACCTCTACAATTACACCGAATTGTAGCTTCTATACCCTTGTCCAAACTTTGTTATGGTGCTGAAACTTCTCTTCTTTGAGATCCGAACATGTCACTGTAATCTCCTATCCGAATTACATAGGTATACAAATTTGTCACTATATTTTGTCACCCGATTTTCAGAGATCCGAACTTGTTGAATGTAACCCTATCCGAACTTTTGTCTGTGGAATAGGCCGAGCTGCTTATTTATAGTAGTTAGCTCAGGAATACTAGCCGACATGATCTTATGAAGGGTTGTGTCTCCAAATTAGGTGAGCCAACATGAATTCTTTACTTTGTCTTGAAGCCGACATGAAGAAGGATAACTTGTGCTTGTATTGGAGGGCTGCTAGACCATTCTATTGACTCATATACATTTGTAACATGCCTAAGAAGGGTTCTTCGTACATGACATTGACTCTCTTCGACTTTTATGACTAGATTGCAAATCCTAAAGGCTCATAATGGGAGTCATCTAAAAATAAAATCCTTGCTCATGAAACCCTTGAGTCAAACATACAATCATTTTATTTTTCTTCTTTACATCAATTACATAAAAATTACAATTGCACATGTCATTATGAAGACCGAACCTAGTTACACCTTTCAACATTCTCTCTTAACTAGGGAGATATTCATAATGGTACCTGGTTATTCTCAATCTGAAGAATTGCTCATCAGAAGAATCGGATTGGTAACCCATCTGTATACCATCATATCAACCAACATTGTTATGTTGAGAAATCTAGGGCATTCAAAGTTAACAATTTCTCTGCTTGATAATTGCTTGTGATGCACTTTTACTTCTTTATCTTATAGTATTTTCTTCGTTAGCTTATTAATGTGTTCTTTCATGGAGACAATTACCAAAATGCATAAAAGACAAGTGACACAGTATGTAGGCTTCTTTAGCCTGGGCCAAAACCTCACCTCTTGAGAGGAAAACTTGATCAAAATTCTTCTTCTAGATCTTCAATTGATAATTACCAAGATCATGACACAGACCCTTGGCTCTAGCATCCTCCCAAGAACCTTGTCACTAACCTTGATGCTTCGCCTCTTCCTTTCTTCGCCTTTCTTTTTGACCTTGACCTGTTTCACCTCGGCTCCCTCTAAAGAAACTTGGTCTCTATCTTTTTTACTGCACCTCCACAACTTTCTAGAGAATCTTGGTCTCTAGGTCTTCTATAGAGAAACTCGGTCTCTACTTCGATCACCCAGAAGATACCTTCCTTCGCTATCCCACAAGAAAACTCCACTTCGCAGGTCCCAGAAGAATCCTTCTTCGTATGCTCAGAAGAATCCTATCTACTTCCTCTTTCGTTTCCAAAAGATCCTTCTTCGTTGCCCCAGAAGAGTGGCTTTCGTAAGCCTTTCACTGCCTTTTCTTCGGACTTTATTTTGCACCCTTCTTCGCACTTCTCTTAGACCAAAATCTGATCGAATTGCTTGCCTTGAATGGAGGTCGAGTTCTTCTATACATACACCTCTTCACTGGGTCTGTAGGCCGACTTGATAGATGGAGTTAGGTCGACTTGTTCTAGCAGTTTCTTCATTGTTTGTAGGCCGACTTGAAGAGGTTAGGTGACAAGTTCTTGGAGGATACTTTACATAGACAATATTGACCTTTTACAAAGTGTAACATGACTTCATTTACAATGAATCTAACATTTTATGACTAGATGATAAATAAGTCCTAAAGACTCTCAATGGGAGTCTTGACACAAAAACAAAATCCCTTACTCATGAAACCCATGAAGCAAGCCAATATAATAAATTTTTTTCTTATTTACATCTCATTACATAAAATCATATTTACATGTCATTATGAAGACCGAACCTAATTACACTTATCAACATGTCACATGGCAGCGCCTTGACTAACAACTCTATCTCTCCACAAGATCTGAGCTCAATGCTAGCGAGACCAATGATTTATAGACACCCTTATCATTGTCTCTCCTAGAGCATACCCCACCCGGGTTCTCAGGGTGTGTTCCACCAGGACTATTCTTATCTTGGATTCCTAGTCCTCAAAGAATATCGGTCCTTTATGACTACTCTTATCTTGGATGCCCTATCTCATCCTCAAAGAGCATCAGATGCCAAATGTTTACCCAATCCTCCATTCTTTCTTCCCAGTGAAGACAAGAATGATGTGTCTGTCTCTCCCTCTTAATTAGGGAGGACATATCTATTCGAATAAAGGAATGTACTCATTCCTACGGAAGGAATGTACCTAAGCTCCCTCTTGGCTTAGGAATTTCCAAGTTTCTTCCAAGTAAGAAACTTTATTCTAGGCTCCCTCTTAATTAGGGACCTAAAACAACTCCTTAGGTGGAGATGAAGAGACAACTAGCTGTCCTTCGATGTCATGAATTTCTTCTTCGTTATGGAGTCTTCATATTTTGGGACTTCTTTAAAGGGCACATACCATCCATCACTTTCATCCACGAGTCAGTCATGTGATCATTCCTTTCATCAGAAAGCGATCCATCAATCTACATCTGGCCTTGCTTCATTGTCATGCTACCTTCTTCGGAAGGATCTTACATCCTTCTACATGGTCCTTTGGGAAGACATCCACAGTTCTTCCTTTGGCAGTCTTGTATAAGCCCATCTAGATATTTGTTGAAAAATAAGAAATGAACACTTAAATCAAAATTACCTTTGTGATGGTCTTTCATCATGACATCTTCCTATAGGCATCAACATCCTACATACATGTTGACACATCTCTCAAAGATATATATATATATTGTCAAGTGTCTCCATCTTTCCAAGACTTCTATCAAAATCTTCATATCTTTTTGGGAGATATCATTGTCAAATCTTCTTGGACTTTCGGATGTTGATTGCCTTTATGATGGTTGCATAGTCCACTATCTCTTCCTTCCTTTCTTTACATATTTCATTCCTAGGAACTTTCAACCAAAGTAACTTCAATTACTGTCAACCACCTCATATTCCATATGAGGACATATTATATTGATTTCATCTAGTGTGATTCATGCCTTCCTGCATCCTTTCATAGGGGGAGATTCCTTTTCTTTGATCATGCTTCTCAAGATAGAGTAGTGATCCATGTTATCGACAACCATACGACATGACTTTATAGTATTAAATACAAGCATACATACCTCATTTACCTTTAGGTCATCTAGACTTCTTTCAACAACTTCGTTGATTGAAAAGAGCTTCAACCCCTTGATCTGCTTCATCTCTTATGTCATCATAACATCGTCCCATGAATTCCACAAGTTGGAGTTCCTGATGAAACACTTGCTTCCTCTTTAGATCGGTGAACCTTCTGATGAGGATTCCATCAGAGAATCTTGAGGATCTTGTATATTCCTATCCAACATATGTTTCCTTTTGGTTGATGTATGATGAGATTTGCCCTGAATGACTTCTTCCTTTCTTAAGTTTCCAATGAGGTTCCCAAGCGCTATATCCTTCATAGTTGACTGCCATAGATTTTTGTTCCAACTGTCCTTCATGTTTCCCTATGGTGATGTCATGAGATCTTGCTTCTAATGCTGCTATGATGCCAGTATGTATCCCATCATTTATTATAGCCATATCTTCCTCTTTTCTTGGACTTCTTCTCTTCAACTTCCTCCACTTCTTCGATGATATGGGCTTCTTCTCTTACTCTTTTATTATTGTCTCTTCTTAGCTTAGGAAAATCTTTCCTGTAATGTCCATAATTTTTACATCCATAGCATTGAATCTTAGCTATGTTCCTCTTTCCTTTTGACAAATGTTTGAACACTTTTTGCCCTCAACCTGTCTTCTCCTATCTTGCATAGAAACCACAAGTTGTTGAATGGGATAGCTTTCTTATCCTCATAGACATTTGTTATCTTGTTCATCAGTTAGTGCATTTAGAACAATGAAGATTATTTCCTTATCCAATATCATCTCTCCCAGATCTTGTAGTTGAGATCTTATGAAGATATCCCTTCATCCTTTGATACCTTCAATTTGTGTAGATCAGAACTAAGTGATATGACCTTTCTTATCGCATCTTCAGAGAGTAGCTCTAACAGCTTATCATATATCTCTTTTGATGTCTCCAATCCTGCTATATAGGGAATGAGGGGACCTTTGACTGATTTCATAAGAATCCCTTGAGCCCTTTGATCCCTTTCCATGTATTCAGATAATCACCTTCATATGGTTTGGAGACTTTTCCATTGATATGAGCAATGACTTAATTTCTTTGAGGACTATGTCTATCCTCCTTTTCCATGCATGAAAGTTCGATGACCCAACCAACTTATTGATCTCCTTGAAAAACGAAGTCATTTTACTAGATTAGATTATAGAATAAAAGATACTTACCTGATATGTGAAGATGAAATCTTCAATTTGATCCCTTTGTTGATGGTGATTGATGAGGATGTCTTGATGCTTCCTCGGATGATCTTCTTTAAGAACAAGGGAGGGTTCCTTGCTTTAATGAGAGGGAACTTGCCTTATAGCCTTTTGAAGATGATGACAATGGCTTTAGCCTTCTTTGGATAACTAGCCTTCAAGATACTTAGATTTCTTCAGTGGTGAATGAGTGCAGATCTAGAAATGCTTCTAGGGTTTCGACTTTCTCCAAGATGATGTGATCTTTGACTTTAAGGTGCTTCTCTTGGAGGTCTATACTTTGGGTTACCTTGCGTTGTAGATCTCTTCAACTTGATGAGGGTTTTCATAGTCTTTTGATGATGACTAGAGGATCTAAAAGTTTTGCTGGTGTAGACTTCTAGTTGCTTTGATTTGTAGATCTATTTGCCTTGAGTAGAAATAAGGTTTTGGCCTTGATTATTTGATTGATAATCCCAAAACTTCTTTTGAAGTAGACTTTCTTCTTTGATTTAGGGTTTGATTCTTCAATGTAGATCTTGAACTTTCACTTTGATGTCCTTCGACTTGCTTTGATGCCTTTCTTGAAACTCGATCCTTGAGTGTCTCTTTGATTAGATGCCCTTTTCTTGACTGTCACCTTAGCTCTGAAACCATGTTGAGAATTCTAGGGCATCAAGTATTAGGTGATTTCTCTTCCATTAGTAATTGCTTGTGAGTGATTTTTACAACTTTAGATTAGGATCTTCTTATCTTTAGTTATTAGTGTTCTTCTTCATCAAACAACTAACAATGCATGAACATAAATAGACAAGAGATACATAAAGTAGGCTATGAGCCAGGGCCAAAACCTCTCACTCTTTGAGAGGAAAACTCACACAAATTCTTCTTATAGAGATTCCAATTGACAAATACCAAGATCAAGACCCTTGACCTATTAGCCACTCCAAGACCAAGACACAAGTCCTGTTCTTTTGAGGTAGCACCGAGACCACCTTTATGTAGTAGCACTAAGACCTTCTTTGTGTAATATCACCGAGACCTTGTCACACAATTGCGACTTTCTTCTTGTGGTAGCACCGAATTCTCTTTGATGTAAGACAAAGATTACATCAAGATCCTTACTGTGATATAGCATCGAGACAGTGAAGAGATGTCACTGTGGTATCACCGAAACCTTGTCTAACTTCCTTGCTCCAATCTACACTGTGACCTCTGCAATTACACTGAACTATAGCTTCTATACCCTTGTCCGAACTCTTTTATGGCACCAAAACTTCTCTTCTCTGAGATCCGAACATGTCATTGCAATCTCCTATCCGAATTACAGAGGTATCTGAATTTGTCACTATATTTTGTCACCCGAATTTCAGAGATTCGAACTTGTTGATTGTAACCCTATCCGAACTTTAGAGAGATCCGAACATCTGTCTGTGGAATAGGCCGAGCTGCCTATATATAGTAGTCAACCCATGAATATTAGCCGACATGATCTTATGAAGGGTTGTCTCCGAATTAGGTGAGTCGACATGAGTTCTTTACTTTGTCTTGAAGCCTACATGAGGAAGGATACCTTGTGCTTGTCTTGGAGCGCTACTAGACCATTCTATTGACTCATATACATTTGTAACATGCCCAAGAAGGGTTCTTCATACATGACATTGACTCTCTTTGAGGTTTATGACTAATGACAAATCCTAGAGGCTCACAATGGGAGCCATCTAAAAATAAAATCCTTGCTCATGAAACCCATTAGTCAAGCATACAATCATTTTATTTTTCTTCTTTACATCAATTACATAAAAATCACAATTACACATGTCATTATGAAGATCGAACCTAGTTAGACTTTTCAACATGGAGATCCAAGATAAGAATAGTTTTAAAAGGACATACCTTGTAGACATTTAGATGGGGTATGTACCTTGTAGAGGTAGTTTGGTATCACATGTAAATCCTCCCAGCATAATGCTCTTGATAAAAGTAGAGCTTGTCTAATTAGGCATCGGGGATAATGCTGGCTACATTACCAGATCCGGTAGGGGGTAGCCAAGATTGCAGGATCTGCGGATTTGATCCGGATGCGCTGCAAAAACGCCAAAAAAAAGGATACGTGGTGGTTAAAAAATTTTCGGAAACGGTTCGTTGATGCTAGAAACGCATCCCGCAACCTGTACACGCTTGCTGGAACTGGCCAAAGGAAAAAGGAGTTGCCACCGAGATTTTTAGGTTTTTAGGTTTCGGTCTTTTGCGTTTTTGAAGTGTGTGCAATCGTTAAAGGTCCTATTTGTCTTTTGTGAAAATATCTTTGTCACCTGCAGCTGCGTTTATCCCCTGGGAACACTGCGGCTGCGTTTATCACCTGCGGATCAGAATAACGTTTATCACCTGTGACTGCTTTTATCACCTGGGGATCACTGTGGCTGCGTTTATAACCTGCGGGCTACGGAATATAACAACGTTTTAGTTTATCACACCTACAGGCTGCGTTCATGGTTTAACACTTCAATAACATGCGTTTAACACTTCATTCGCAAGTTAGTCGGGTTTATTCATCACTTGCAGGCTGCGTTCATCACCGGATGACAGAAGCAAGGTATGCATGTTTGTTTCAATTACGAATTTCACAGGTTTACGCCGTACGGTTTCTTTGGTTTACGGTTTACAGTTTCTTTGGTCTCCATGGAAGCGTCCATTAGCCATAAATATATTTTATTATTTCACCATAAACTCATTCTTAGTTTAAACTTTATATATATATATATATATATATATATATTATAACTATGCCTTAATAAAATTAATAATCCTTATAGCGACTATATTAAGTTAGAGAATTCTAGGATTTAAATTTTTAATCATTTATAAATTTTATAATTTATATGCCATAGTTATTTTCATATATATTATAGTTTAGTGAAATATAGTTTATAGTTTATAGTTTAGTGAAATATAATTATATAGTTTATAAGTTTATAGTTTAGTGAAATATATTTATGTCATATGTAAGATAATTATCATTATGTAAAATATTTGGAATATATAACTATGTAAAATAATTAGATTGAAAAACTTGATACATAGATTTAATTTTTTTAAATCAAAACAACTTAACAAATTAGTTAATAGTGTTATTAAGTTGTTAACTATATATTTTTATTTTTAATTGTGTATTGATAATGTTTTAGTAAATTATAATTTGAATTTTATATGCAATAAGGTAAATTATAGACCATTATCATTATGGAACCATCACAGCATGAGCAGAGTGAAGGGGAAATTATCAAAACAGACTCAAAATCTCCTCTATGGCAGTATGTGGAGATTATTGGAAAAGTTACCGGAGGTGGTTCTCGTTCATTTAAATGGAAATGTAATGAATGCCAAGATATCAAAAATGGATCATATACTAGAGTGAAGGCCTATCTCACTGGTCAAACTAACACGGGGGTGCATGTATGCACTGGGCCAAAAGATGCAAATGACAAACCTGGCAAAGGTTTGAGTTTGGGAAAAATGAAATTCTATGCATCTTTGCGAGAAGCTGTTGATAGGAAGTTTGCTAAGGTAAAACACCCTGTGCAAAGCTCTACAACTAGGCCTCCGTTGCCATCTAGGCCTGCTGCCACAACTAATAAAAGGCCCACTCTAGGCCCTCTTGAAGCAACATTCAATAATCAAAGTAGAGACATAGCCGATGAACATGTAGCTCGTTGCATCTATGCAAATGGGCTAGCATTCAATTTGGTGCGTTCCCCTTATTGGCAACAAATGATTAAGGTAATTAATGAAGCGCCAAAAGGGTACAAAAGCCCTGGATATGAAAAGGTCCGCACTACTTTGTTGGCATCAGAGAGATAATTCATGGATAGACAGTTATAGGCAATCCGGGATACATGGGCAGAAACAGGTGTGTCCATCATTTCTGATGGACGGAGAGACCAAAGAAACCGTCCATTAATTAATCTTGTTGCAATATGCCCCCCAAGGAGGCAATGTTTTTGAAGGTTGTTGATTGCAGTGGAATAGAGAAAGATGCATCTTTCATATCCACAATTCTTATTGACGCAATAGAAAGTGTGGGGCCACATGATGTTGTCCAAATCATTATGGACAACGCAAAAGTTTGTAAAGCTGCAGGTTTGATTGTGGAGGGTTGATATGATCACATCTTTTGGACTCCATGTGCAGTACATTCGTTGAACCTTATGCTTGCTAAGATTGGTGAGATTGAATGGATTAATGAAATATATGTAGCAGCAAAAGAAACCCAAATGTTCATAACCAATCATTCAATGTCCCAAGCCATTTATCGGGGTTTTGCAAAGTTGGAGCTACTGAAGGTACTCTTTTTTTAATAAATATTATTTGTATTGGAAATTCTTAAGTTTAATTACAAAACTATATATGGTTTCTCATTTGAGATTTGACTTTTTGAAACTTGTAGGTTGTTGAAACTCATTTTGCCTCCCACACTCTTGTCATAAAGAGGCTTGTGGAGGTGAGAAAAACATTACAAGCAATGGTCATTGACCCTCTTTGGGAATCATGGAGGACTTCCACTTCTGATAGAGGGCAAAAAATCAAGTCCATCATTCTTGATGTTGCATGGTGGGACAAGGTTCAATACCTTCTACGATTCATTGAACCAATCTTGACCTTGATCAGGGCATTTGATACAGATACACCTTGCTTGGGGGAAGTTTATGAAAACATTGATAGTATGTTGGAGAGGATAAGGGAAATTATCAGGGCAAGTGAAAATGACCCTTATGAAACATTCTATTATTTAGTTAAAGACATAGTTACAGAAAGGTGGAACAAAATGACCACACCATTACACCTTTTGGCATATGCATTGCACCCTAAATACTATCATTACAAAATTTTGTCTTTACCTGGTAGAACAATGCCAAACAAGGATTTTGAAGTGGTACAAGGATACAAGACAACTTTAAGGAAAATTTATAGAGATTTGGGAGTTGCAATAGAAGTCTGCCAAGAATTTGGAGGGTTTGTACAGTCTACTGGTAGCTTTTCAGATTCAATAGCTATGGACGATCGAGGGCATCTTGATCCTATTAGTTGGTGGAGGATAGCATTCATCTCTCTACTCTAACCACCAGGTTATTATCACAGGGTGTTAGTTCCTCATCAGCTGAGAGGAATTGGAGTACATATGGCGTCATCCATTCAGTGAAGCGAAACAGGCTGGGAGCGACAAAGGCTAAGGATCTTGTGTCTGTTCATTCCAACCTCCATCTTCTACCACATGTTGAACTAGAGTATAAAAAAGGTCCAAGCATGATGTGGAGCCTGAGATCTCTGACTTGAACCTGACACTAAATGCCATGACTCACCTCAACCTACTTGAGGATATTGTTCCACCATCAGTCCAGCCTACTGATGCAACTTCCTACATTCCAGGACCCCCATCATCTATTCATGATGTAGAGTTGCTATATGCAGAAGATATAGATCCATTTGAGGATTTGTAAATGTATTTACTATTATCATTTATGATATTATGATCATTTTTGTTACTTTGTATGAGGAAGGATGCATCATTTCAGTGTTTCAGTGTTCATATTTATAATATATCTAATGGTTTCAGTTCTAAAAGTGTTTGATGGTTTCATGGAGTATTTGATTTTTGAATTCTAAAGTCTTTTATTTTTATTTTTTTAAATATTATTATATTTTTTTTTTGTACGTGACGTATCCTTGCCGTATCTAGATCCTGGATTTTCAAAAAACTAGCGGATCCGGATCTGGATTAGTATCCTAGTAACATAGAATACTGGTCATGATGATGATGCTTACAGTATGAGTTATCAATTCGACTCTTCTTGTGAGAACTCTTTAGTTTGAGATATGATGTTGTATGAGTTGTACAATTATGAATACCTCTCTAGTTAAGAGGGAGTGTTGAAAATGTAACTAGTGTCGGTCTTCATAATTGTTGTACTCATTTTAATATGTATCCTATGTAACAAAAAAGAAAAGAAAAGAAAAAATATTATTATTAAAAGCATGGGTTTCATGCTCATTATTGATGGTGTTTTAGGTAAAATCATTTTCTTCGTGCTTCTAGGGTTTGTTAGGTCTTAAGATGTATTGTCTTGAGTTAAAGGAGTCCACATCATGTTTATAAGACCCTTCCAGGAAAATTATTTTTGTAAAAAGAATTATTTTTGAGTCTAGAAAGTCCTGGAAGCTCCAAAGTACAAGTCGGCCCTAGGAACATCAAGTCAGCCTAAAGGAGGGAATTCGACCCCTTCAGAAGGCTATAAAATGAAGCAGTTCGACTTCATTTGGAAACACTCACTCACAAGTTTGATATGTCAAGAAGTTTGATCCATAACAGGGAGAAGCAGGGAAGGAGAGCGAAGGCCAAGGAAGAGAAGGAAGGACAAAATTTTCTTGTTTTGGGTTCTATCTCTCTCACGTGCGAAATTCTAGGGTTTCTGGGCTGCGGGAAGAAGTCGAAGTTGCAGGTCCGAGTTGTAGGAGGACAAAGTGCATCATCTTGTCGCTGGAAGGAAGGATACTTGATCTAGACCTCATTGACCTTAGGAGGAGCTGTTTTGCTCTAGGAGGGTCTCAAGAGGAGGCTGATCTAGGTTTTTCTTGGAAGCTGCAAGACCAAAATTGTAGGGTCGAAGTTGCAGGCTAAGTAGCATAATTGACGCTGGAAGGTCGAAGTTGGAGTGTGTAGTAGTTTGGTGTAGAATCAAGGAGGACTTGAGAAAGGGCTGACCTGGTACTAAGAGAAGGAATTGGTCTAGGGTTTGGGTCATTGTATCTTATTTGAAGCAGATTCTAAGAAGAGAAGAGTTTCCGGGTTTTCTCCTTGGAGGGGTTTTGCCCTGGCCGAGAGCTTAATATATGTGTCCTCTATTGTTGCGGTTTTTGTTCTTGCTATTTGTTTAATGAAAGATCTAACTAAAAGAACACAAGAAAACTAATAAGTTCACAAGCAAATATTAAGGTTAAGGAAAATAAGTATAATAGCTGCAGCTATCCATTTTCAAACACAGAGATTACTGCCAAGTTCAAGGTTATATCAAGATTCTTGAGAGATAATTCTTATGTCTTCATCAATGTACTATCATATCGTTTTTCTCCATACCAGGGGTTAGTGTCTAGGGTTTCAACTTTTCACTGTGTATTGGGCAAGTGAATTTGATTATTGTACTCTCTCTCTCTCTCTCTACTGAACTATTGAATAATAATAAGAAGATTTGATCAAAGGGTTTTCCCCACATTGGGGTTTTTCCCTGGCATCCGCCAAATTTGGTGTCTTCTTGTCTTGGCTTGTTTTCTGCATATGTTTTTGTGTTCTATTTGCATTTACTGTCAATGTGATTAAGTTAATGTGATTACTACTTGAAATAATTGGAAATTGACATTGGGCCGCTAAAGGAACATTGAACTAAATTGTGCTAAGCATAGAACATACTATTGTTATCTAAATTTAACAACCTTGGATAGGTCAATTTTCTTCTTTGGTCCTTTGAACTTCTTGAAGGTTCCCTTCTTCTTGTGATGCGCAGAATAGACATTAGAGGTGTTGTCTTCTTCATCCTTCTTGTTGTTGTTTACTAATGATATTTAGGCTTTTTCTTGATTGTATGCATTCCACATTTGTTCAAATGTTGGAGTATCCTTCCAACTGTTAATTCTTGGTGCAAAAACACTCCAAGATTCTGGTAGACCTAGAAGAGTAACAATTACGAGTTCTTTTTCTGGTAAAACCTCATCTATTGCTTGGAGTTCATCTCTTATTCTAGATATCCTTACAAAATATGATGACACATTATCGTCTCTTATCATCCTTATGGTCTCTTATCTGACCAATGTTCTTGATGGTGAATAACTTGGAAAGGGATTCATACATTTCTTGAGCAGAGTCTATGTTGGATATATATGGAATTAGGTTGTCCTTTACTCCATCTACTATCAGATTCATGGCCAAGATTTCGGTTTCTTTGAACTTCTCATTTCTTGCACCATCTGTCGGTTTCTTGATTTTTCTTTGAACAAGATCTAGATCTTTGTGCTTAGCAAGGATAAGATTTATCCTCTTTTTCCATGCCCTATAGTTGGAGGCTCCTTCTAGCTTGTTTTCTCCCTTCATTGTAGTTGACATAGTTCCTATAAATAGTAGGCTTCTCTTCTTATATAATCATTTTCCTTAATGACCTTCCTTTTATCCCCTTTTCTTCAATAAATCTTCAAGCTACTTTTTTCTTCCTTCTTCAACTTAGCTCTGATACCATGAAAATCAGAAAGGCATTTTTTTTTAATATTGATATTTACTTGTGATATTCATGTGTTCTTATTAACTTCGTTTATGTTCTTCTTTTATTTTATTTTCATCAAGCAATCATCAAAACAAAACATGAATATTGGGGACACCAAATATAGGCACTTAGTGAGGGCTAAAACCACTCGATAGGGTAAAACCCAGTCAAACTCTTCCACTAGCAAATTCAAGTTGAGATAGACCAAGACCCTAGACCAAAAGACCTTCCTCCTCCATCAAGTTAGCCTTTCAATATGATTCAACAAACTTCAGTAGTCTCTTCTTGTCCAACAGCTTCAACCCATCACCAATGTATATGATTCAACAAACTCTGTTGTTGAAGACATAATATAGAGGTCGACACTGGAAGCTGGACCAGGAGACGTAGCCAGGAAGTCTGGTGAACTCCTTGATTATTTGCTGTGTTGATGTGTTGAATTGTTATGTTTTCCAATTGTTAAATGTCTGTATTATTCGTAATCTTTTCGATCCATTGCACTAAGTAATATAGGCATTCTTGCACATGAGTCTGTAATACCTTTGTCATTGGTTTAAAGATCATTTTCAAATCAAGTGGTATCAGAGCATCTGGTTTTTATTAAGGTTAGACAAGCTTGTGCTGGATTTTGAATGCTAACTAGATTAAAGCTCAGACTAGGGGAAGAACTTGTTGAGGCTAATCTAGAGATTGGAAGAGTCTATTCTTAGAGGAGAATAACAGAAGAAGTTCCATTGGGATCAGAATCTCAATTTATAGAAAGTTTTAAGACACTCCAAGCCATGGTGGAAGAGATGTATCTGGAGTTTAAGAAGGGTCGAGGTGAAAGCACTACAACACCCAAACCAGACAAAGGAGCAGAGGAACCAATTCTAGTTGCCCCTCCAGAAGGCAAAGGGAAAGGAGAAATGCCTCCTCCACCATCTCTTCCATCATCACCTTCATCATCCTCATCATCTTCTTCGCATAACACTAGCTTTTCTAAGAAGAAGAAGAAAACTTCTTTAATCAAATTAGATGTGAAGTTTGATTTACCAATTTATGATGGAGAACTCAATGCAGAAAAGCTAGATAATTGGATAAGACAAATTGATGTATATTGCAGGGTACAGAACGTTGATTCAGAAAGGAAGAAGATTCAGCTGGCTAGCCTTCGACTTGGAGGAACTGCACTAGTATGGTGGGAAGGGAAGACACAAGTTGATCTGCGAAAACATGGTAAAATAATTTATACTTGGAATGAATTTGTTTATGCTATCAAAAAGCAATTCTATCCTTTAGCTTACATGCAGCAGGCAATGATGAGTTGGCAAACTCTTCGTCAGTTGAAGGGTCAAAGTGTACAAAGTTATACTCAGGAATTCAAAAAGAGCTTTAACTCTAGGTATATCTTTAGACTCACCTGAGACTTTATTGAAGTATATAGGTGGTCTTCATAGCTATTTAAAGCATACTATTCTCATGTTTAATCCCACTAGCTTAGATGATGTATTAGTTCAAGCCACACATCTAGAAGCTAGAGGTAAGAATGTAAAGCCGGAGGTTGGGGGATCATCTAAATATTCTGTAAGCAAGAGCAAGGAAAAGAAGAAACTAAAATGGAAGGAGAGGAAAGCAAACACTATAAAGAAGGATAAACCTTCATGCACTCATTGCAAGAAAGAATGACACAATGAGGCACACTGCTAGTTTTTGCATCCAGAACTGAAACCTAAGAAGTTTGGTGGAAAGGAGAAAAAGAATGTTGCTGCTATTCAGCAGGACTTGGGATCAAATTCAGGGGATGAAACAACAGTTACAGCCACAGGTATTAAAGGTAAAGATTCTGAAGCATCCATAAGTAATTCTGCACAATCTGTTGATAATGAAAATAATGAGAGGAAAAGGAATGAGCTTTTTCGTATTAGAGTAATTTCCAAGCATAATAAGATTGATACTTTATTGGATAGTGGATCACAAGTAAATTTGATTTCTGAAATAATTGTAAAGAAGTTGGGATTAGAAACAAAACCTCATGAGAAGCCATATCCATTAGGTTGGGTGTGTGATAAAACAAAGCTACAAGTAACGAGATAGTGTAAACTTAGGTTTGCTATTGGATCAACACTTGTAGATGAGGTGGAGTTAGATATAGTTCCATTGGATATATGTGGTATTGTTTTGGGAAGTCTATACTTGTATCATAGGAAAGCTATTTTCTTTAGAGCTGAGAGTAGGTATCAATTCAATAAAAATGGAATAGAATACATTGTAAGAGCTCATAAACTCAGGACAGATGAAAAGAATTGTGAATTCAAGTAAGCAGTTTTTACCAGTGTGGAAAAAGTCGGGAATAAATCCTGATTAAATCCCGATTTTTTGATTTTTTTGGCTGGCCGGTTAAATCCCGATTTTTTGATTTTTTTGGCTGGCCATTTAATTTTGCCGACTTTTTCGAAAAACTCCCGACTTTAACGACTTTTTCAACTTTTGGACCCTTACCGATTTAATCCCGACTTTGACTTTTTCCACATTGGTTTTTACTAATGGTTGTAAAGGCAAAGGATCTTGAAAAATCCAATGTATTTGAAGGCTATGATTCTAGACAAAAGATGATTTAGTTAAAGTTGTTTCATAGTATGATGTTCTATTTCAAGAACCTAAAGGTTTGCCACCCAAGCGGGAAATAATACATGATATTTATTTGCAGCAAGATGCTCCATTACCTAACATTGGAATGTACAGGTTGTCAGCTTTAGAGAATGCAGAGACAAAGAAGCAGATACAGGAGTTACTCGATAAAGGGTTTATACGACCAAGCACATCACCATGTGGATCTCCAATTGTGCTGGTGAGAAAGAAAAATGGTTTGTGGAGAATGTGCATTGATTATAGAGCACTAAATAAAATAACGATCAAGAATCGTTATCCTCTTCCTCGTATTGATGATTTATTAGATCAATTAAAAGAAGCAATTTACTTTTCTAAGTTAGATTTACGAAGTGGCTATCATTAGGTCAGAGTTGCAGAACATGATTCATGGAAGACTGCTTTCAAGACAAAGCAAGGACTATATGAATGGTTGGTTATGGCTTATGGCTTAATTAATGCTCTTGCTACATTTATGAGAGTCATGAATGATGTACTCAGACCATTTATTGATGATTTTGTAATTATTTAGAGAATTTTCGGCGAAATCACATAAATAATCATTTGCCGACGCGTTTCGAACCAACCAGTGTGGTTCATCGTCAGGACAAGTTGAAGAACCGGTCCAGCTTAGCATGTTAAATAGTTTGGGCAGAGACTCCAACGGCTAGATCGATAATGGCTAATTCTGACCTTATGACCCCAGTTAAATAATTTAATATTCTTGCTATATTTTTAATTATTATTATTCCCAGAAATTAGTTAAATTAGGTAAAAATATATAAATAAAGTACTCCTACTAGTTAGTAAATCATTTGTTTATTTAAATAGTTTATTAATAAAATATAATCGTTTATATATATTATATATATATATATATATATATATACATATAACGTTCCAATATTAGGTTATCAGAATAAAATAATATTATTGGTTCGTATATATATTTATTTAATAATTATTTTTATTTATCATTTCAATTCTAATGGTTCGTTTGAAAGTAAATTATTCAATTATATAATAGTAATCAAATATATACATATATAATTAAAATCATGAAAACAAAAATAATTTAATAATTTATTTCTTAAATATTATTATTCCAATTATAATATTTAAGTTTAAATATACCCATGTAATTAGGTAAATATATTAATACATATGATGGTTCTAAATTCATTTATCGAATATATATAATATTAGGTAATTTAGATAATAGGAGGGATTAAAATAAACTAATTCCATATACTATTAGGTTGTTAAGTTTAAAAGTTGAATATATAAAAATATATTCAGCCTTCTAAAATTAAAATATATAAACTCTTTTTAAAAACTAAATATATATTAGAAAATTATAATTAGGTAAATTAAATTGCTATAATGGTTGGTAATTTATTTCTTTACTTTAATTGTTTATTAATCACTATATATTTGTATATATATATATATTATAGTTATAATATTAGGTTCATTAGGATGAATTAAAATAATCTTAGAGTCTAGCTTAAAAAGATAATTTATTTAGACTATATCATAATGATTTATTAATTGTTTATATACTAAGTCACATGACACCGAGGACACGAGACACGGAGGACGCGTAAATACGAGTATTCAATACGAAACGCAGCGACCTGGAAACAGGACACGGGGGACACATTTTATATATATTTAAAATATACATATATATATATACCGAAATATAGTTTTTTATCCATATTAAATTGTAGGTTGTAGCTTATCTAATCAAATTAAAATATAATTACTTCTCAAAGTTCATAGTTCACTTAAAAAAAATAAATAGAATCAAAATTTACAACTAATAAGCACATAAGAAACTTAGTAAGTACTTACTACTAATTAATCTTAATGGTTAGCAATGCATAAATTCTCAGTTCTCACTGACTTAATGGGATCAAGGTTCAACCGTTGATACAGTGATATGTTATAGCCTTTAAGGAATATAATACCCTGTCAGATATAAAGCAGCCACAACGAAATGTGAGTTTTGAAGTATGGGCACAGTGAATTTCAAATTGACATATTTAGCCAGTTAAATAAAAAACTGATGTGATACAAATTTTGAATCTCCAATGATTGGCAGAAAAGTGTGCTACATAGAGATTTCACTGTTCAGGGAGTGCCTAGTAAGACTTTTACATGATATTTAAATACCAACTGAAGCTATCGATTCCACAGATTAGGCTTGTCAATTTAGATATTTACAATGTGCATAAGAGGTTTGGATAAGCTACAAGAATGTATAACTCAGTATACAGAAAAGTTTCAAACTTCAATTTTTTACCTGATATTTAAATTCCTACGTGAAGGAGCTATGGGAAGCAGTACTACTAAGAGTTAAAAAAATCAATAACTGTTGCTTTAATTCCTTATCCCTTGCCGGGAAATTTTAAAAATGTACCCACTACCCATGTCTATTAGTCATCGTGCTGCATCCCTACTACCCATGACTGTGTATCATAGCCACCTCAACACAATCCCAAGATCATTGCACAAAAGCTTCTCAGAATTTTTCTATGGACCATCTCTAGTGGAGTCAAGAGTTTTCATGGAGTTAGATGTGGCCTTTGTTGTACCTCCATAGAGAGAGGAGGACTGGGTATTTTAGGCACTCCAACAAGCACAAGCTCTTTGTACCAAATCAATCATTACAGCAACTGAAGAGGAGGAGGCATGGAATAGCCTGCCCAAAAGTTGTATCACCTCAAGGACCACACTTGGCCATAAGATACGGAGTAAACTAAATCTCTAAACCCCATCCTTTGTAGCCAAAAGCTTTTGAAAAGATTCAGAGGCCATCATGCACAAATTGGTCTGGAAAAGTGACCAATGTCTATGGTGGTCACCAATTGTTTTCCAAAAGGGAAAGACACTTGCTGAAATCCCTTGGTTCTCAAGTGACTGTACAAGAAAGACAATCGGATCTCAAGTGACCTCTATGACAATTAGTCCAGTGATTGAAAGAATTGGAAGACCTTAAAGGCAAAATTCATGCTGAATCTAACAGACAGTATTATTCTAGAAAAGGTTCATAGGTTGTCTATTAATAAAATGCATGTATATTGTCTGTCTATTAATAAATATGAAGCAGCTACAAAAATTGAATGTCAAGACCATGTGTAACTTTTACTGTCAATAATTATAAATTTTGAAGAAACACATGCAAAAGATGTTTGATAACATAAAAATTTCATCTAGCTGGTAGTCACAAACCATACAATAGGAATGTATTAACCTTTGTATTGCAATTAATTAACATTCAATTCTGATGAAATCAGACTTCAAATAGCTCCAGACTTCAAATATATTGCTAACTTCAAAGACAAACACCCTGCTCGCAGCTCCAGATGACAGCAGGACGAAAATAACCCGGAATAGACCAACGCGTGGGCTTTAAATTATGTTTTGTTTGCAATACGTATTCAACATGTTGAAATACGTTAGGGCAATGTATTCTACAAACCAAATACGAGTATTCGAAATTTAGGACACGACGGAAAACGTAGAACACATATTCAAGTTTTCATGACACGTTGAAAATCGTATTCGACACGTATTAGGGCCGTTTTCGTGTCCAATACGTAAAATACGGGACACGGGACCCTGGGGGACGTGTCCTGTGACTTAGTTTATAT